>PVKH010034093.1:0-11919 GCA_004027955.1 Chaetophractus vellerosus
GGTCCAGGGTTCAATTCCCAGGGCCTCCTGGTGAAAGGGAAGCTGGCCCACGTGGAGAGTTGGTACAGAAAGATGACGTAACAGAGAGAGACACAGGGGAGAGACAATGAGAGATGCAGACCAGGAAGCTGAGGTGGTGCAAGAGATTGAGCGCCTCTCTCCCACTCCGGAAGGTCCCAGGATCAGTTCCCAGAGCTGCCTAAAGAGAAGACAAGCAGACACAGAAGAACACACAGCGAGCACAAAAACAATGGGGTGGGAGAGGAATAAATAAAAAATTATATATATATAAAAAATAGACCTACTATTTTGAGTGCTCATTATATTCATGACTCTGTTAAGAGATTTAAATAGGTTATCTTATGTAATAACTGTACCAACCCCATGTGGTCTTTATTATCATCTGCAATATACAGAAGTAAAAACTGAGGCTTACACAGATTCAATGACTTACCCTATGTTAGATAACTAAAAAGTTGTAGAGACAGGATTTTGAACCCAGGCTACCTTCAACTCTGTTATCCATAGCCTTTACTGCTAGATCATGATGTCATCTTTAATGGATGATCAACTTATTTAGACACCATTTGTAGTAAGATTTGCAATGTCAGATCTTGAACCCTGTCACAATGTCCAAGAAGAACACTCTCTTATAGGGCACTACGGTGGAAATGAGACAGGCTCACCAGATTTTGGGGGTGGGGGGGTGGGGGGGATACAGTGTTACGTAGTGGTGTGGGGTACAGGTTTTACACCTGAATTTGATTCCCTGCATTCCACGCTTTCTGTGTGGCTTTGTGCAAATGCCTTAAACATTTTTGCTTCACATTCTTCATCTATAAACTGGAGCTCTGAGTTTCAACCTCTTTGCATACTGTGAAAGAAATGTGAGTTTAGCTCATGAGTTGTTTCACACGTTGCCTGGCACACAGTTAGAGCACGATAAGCAGGAGTTATCATTTCCTACCAAGGGGAAGAAACTCCTTTCACACACAGATGCCCCCAGACTCTTCTTACTCTCTCAGCTCTCCCCTCACTCTTACCAACCATCAAACCAGTCATTTTGCCTTTAAACATTTTTAAAATGTACTCTCTTCTCTCTGAATCCCTTATTATTTCTCACCTTAATTACTGCAATTGCCTTCTAACGCATATCTCTTATGCTAAATTTGCCTCTTTGAACACAAACAAACTGGATCAAATCCCACCAGCCCTTCCCCTAGGTCAAAATCTTTCAATGATTTCCCATCAACTTCAGGATAAGATCCAAATTACTAAATAAGAAATACAAGGTCCTATATGAACTGGCAACTTTGAATTTTTCTCTTGTAATGTGTCAATGAACCATGTTAGAATTCCCTTTCCTGTGTGTTTCTGGTTGGAGTGAGCCATGAGAGAGGATCTTATGGGAGATTTGGAGGCTGGACGTGAAGCAATAACCATTTTCTGGCTCACACACAGGGTCTTGCTAATCTCCTGACTGACCTCATTGGCATGAGGTTGGGGTGAGACCTGCAACTGCTCCACCTTCCCAGGGACACTCGGTCAGCTTCTCTGATACCTCGGCAGGTATCTGTGTTTAGCTCTGTGACTAAAGACCTCGGCTCCTGCAAGATACCCACACCACAAAGGTGAGAGGCAGCAGGAAATGACACGGGCTTCAGTCTGTTTGCATGAGTTCCAGCTTGTCTTGTTCTTTCCATCTTTCCTTCCTGACTCCTATGGAATCCAAGTATCAGATGTAAAGACATCAGCTCTACAGAGACTGTTAAACCAGCTCCCCCCAGTGATGTAAGGTCAAATCACAGTAGCAAATTATATATGTGTATAAAATCTAGTGGGGTGTGGACATAGCTCAAGTGGTCGAGCACCTGCTTCCCACGTATGAGGTCCTGAGTTCAACCCCCGGTACTTCTGAAAAACTTAAAAACAAACAAACAAACAAACGAAAAAAAAACAAATCTCATTGGGGAGTGGATGTAGCTCAGGGTTTGAGTGCCTGCTTCCCAGGTATGTAGCCCTGGGTTCAATCCCTGGTACCGCCTTAAAAAAAAAAATGTTCTAGTGGTTCTGCTTCTGACCAATACACTCCACCTTGCACACTTTTTCTCTAGGCATATCAAACCACTTCTTGCTTTTCTAAAACACTATGGTATCTGTCTATCTATGATTTCAATACACTTTTGTCTGCCCACAAAATACCCTTTGCTGTTTTTTGCTGGTTATTCTTTGTCCCTTGCTTTAGGAGTCAGCTCAGTCATCACTTCCATGGAGGCTGTCATAAGCAACTCCATCCCAGGTTGCTTTAGATAAATCCCTGCAGTCTTCCAGAACACTGTCCACATAACCTCTATTAAAGTGAATTACAGGGGCTGGCCGTATAGCCCAGTGGATAAGGGCGCCGGTATACCACATGGGAGGCCCCAGGTTCGGTTCCTGGGGATCTCTCCTAGCAGGCAGACCGCCTTGAGAAGGGCAAGCCGCCATGGGCAGGCAGAGCCGCTGTGGGCAGGGCAAAAAGCTGCCACGGGCAGGGCAAAGCCGCCACGGGCAGGGCAGGTCGCCCGTGAACGGAGCGCAGCTAGCCACCCGCGAACTGAAGCGGAGCTGGCCGTGAATGGAAGCAGAAGCTGCCCACAAGCGGGGCAAAGCCGCCTGCATGGTAACTGGTCTTGGCGCATTGCCGCAATGGGGGGAGACAAAGCAGACAGAGAGGAACACAAGAATGGACACACAGCAAGAGCAAGCAGAAAGGCTGGGGGTGGGGGGGGCGCGGAATGTAATAAATAAAGAATAAATCTTTAAAAAAAATAAAGTGAATTACAGTATCTTTTTGGATGTACATCTTCACTAGATTGCTTAAGAAAGGAACTTGCTCTTTCAATTAAATTTTTAGCACAGTATGTGGCATAGAGTAAGAACCTAATAAATGTTTATATAAATTCATTTGAGTTATGTTTTATTTTCATAGGCCTGATAAATCAAAATATTTAATTATCTCTGACCTGCACACAAAATAAACCAATGTGTTTGTATTTTTAGCCACTGATTTAATTAGTATTTAATTAGTATTTACAAAGCTCAAAATGTTACAATGCACTTCTATCCACTTATATAATAAATATTTATTGATAACCTACCATGACCCAAAGTTCTGAGAATATAGCCCTGAATTCTTTACCTTCATGGAACTTACATTCTAGTGGAACACTAGGGTTCCACCAGATTCTAGTGATATTTTTATAGGGCCGTTTTTAAAAATAATGCAGGTTCCTCTAAAATAAACCTCCCACTGTTTACTTGTTACATACGGAATATACACGCAATTACTTGGAGGGAAAATATTGTACTGTTTCTATTTAGGGCTAAATTCAGCCAAAAGTCTCATGCTTGGGGTCAGCCAAAGTGTCTCATGGTTGGGTTCCTTAAATTTCAACTCTTAATGTTTAGCTCTTTTAGATTATTCCCCATACACACCCTCCTCCCCACCACCAACCACATACCCAAGGCAGCAACTAGCTCTAGGAGCAATGAGTAAACATCTGGTTTCTCACGGACTGAGTTTCTCCATATCATCTCCCACCCCAAATCCTAAGGTCTGGAGTTTAAGTCCTCAAAAACACAGAATCTAATTTACATTCCTTCCCCGGTCAATGAGATTGATAATCCCTCCCCGCACCCCTGGCGGGTAGGCGGTACCCTCACAGGTGTCTGTGTGACCCCACAAGACCTTATGCCAGCACTTCTGAGGGCTCTTTTATGGAACAATGACTTAACGTTCTAAGGATTCTCCACCTCCTGGCCTATTGGAATGTTGGAGAAGGACATGGGTCGGTAATCCACGTGCTCGTCCTCCTCATAGACTTTTTTTTTTTTTTGCATGATATTTGTTCTAGTCCTTCTTTCTATGCAACGCTGGTATTGGGCAGTTCACTCTGTCTGTTCTTGGGGTTTACTTTCTTTTTGTCCACATCCTCCCTAAGAGAGGTTTCAGGCCACCTCATCCTCCAAAGACCCCATGTTGGCCTGAGAGCCATCAAGCCAATGATTACATTGGTCACATCCTTGTCTCCCTCTGATTACACCACATGGAACCTCCTGGCACCACTGATCGTCTGGCCTCACGGTCACACTGACCACAAACTGAACATAGCCTTTCTCTCCAGTTTAGCTTCTCTGTCTGATCATACAGTTGGCACTGAGCCTGCACACAGTGTGTAACTGTCTTTGGGGAGTGGAAAAGAACGATGGGAAAGAACCAGCTTTCTGGCATAATGCCACTAGAAAATTATCCCTTTAGGAAACCAACAGACGATCTCTCTCTTTGGTGTTTTCCTGTTTCTCCCCTGAGAAATGTTTCTTGCTAGCATACTTAGGTTAAGAAACCAAAGGCCATGCTTCAAAGCATCTTCCCTCTGGTCATTGCTTCCCCGGAAGAAAACCCATTCAGTGACTGCCAGCCTTCAGTGCTTTCCTGCCCATGACATATAGGTATTCCTTATGCCTGGCTTTAGTGTACAGTATAGTGCCAACCTACTCTGTGCAAAGTGATTGAAACAGAAGTGGATGACAGAGATTTTTCCTGAAAGGAACTGATGTGAATGAAAAGCTTTCTGCCATGTTGAAAAAAGAACACATCAATTAGGACAATTTAAAAAGTACAAACGGACCTAAGAGTTGGCCAGAGAAGGAGTCAGAAATGACTTAGATTAAAAGTAATTTCTGCACCCAGAGAGTTACAAGACCTTGAAGGAAAAGGACTTGAACAATAAGCAATTTGAGGACCCTGGGACGACAGAGCCAAGAAATGATGAGCCCCATAATGGAAAACAAAACCCATGTGGAAGATCTGGCCATGGGTTTACAATTGGGTGTAAGATACTCATACTTAAAGAAGAGCTAATATTTATTGATATTTATTGTCCTCCCCACAACCTCAAAAGGATTATTACTGTTGTATTAGTCAGCCAAAGGTGTGCTGATACAAAGTACCAGAAATCTGTTGGCTTTTATAAAGGGTATTTATTTGGGGTAGAAGTTTATAGCCGCAAGGCCATAAAGCGTAACTTACTTCCCTTACCAAAGTCTGCTGCCACGTGTTGGAGCAAGATGGCTGCCAGTCTCTGTGAGGGTTCAGCCTTCCTCTTCCTCCTATGGCTCCATGGTTCCAGCTCCTTCCAATCTCAGCTGCAGGCTAGCATAAGGCTTGTCTCTTTCTCTGGGGCTTGTTTCTTTCTGGGCTTTCTCAGCTATTCAGGGCTCTGGTCTCTTCAGCTGCAAACTATCAGGCAAATGGCTCAGTTCTCTCCCTGGGGCTCCAGCATCCAAAACTAAACTCTCTGTGTTCTCCTTTCCATGTATTTGCTTTCCTGTCTTTGATTGAACATTCATTTATACTGCCCACAGCTGTAGGTTAGCTATAGATAGGTATTCAAACCCAGTTGCCCTAATGATGTGGTCAAAGAAGAGCCCTAATCTTGATTTAATAAAGTAAAAGTGAAACCTCTGAGTCTAACACAATCTAATATGCCCAGAAACACAGACCAGTTTACAAACACAATCCAATATCTATTTTTGGAATTCATAAACAATACCGAACTGCCACAACTGTTTACAGTTATTTTGTAAGATGACAAATAATGGGCTGAGAAATGTTGAGATTTGCCCAATGCTACACTGCTACAAAACAGCTGAACCAGAATTCAGACCTGATATAAGGTGACCAACTTCTTAGAGAGCCAAGCTGAGCCACAGCCACACTAATCAGAAGGAATACAACAATAGGATATATAAAGAATAATTATAAACATATGTTATTAGTTTAACATAAAAATACAGAAAAACAGATGTTATTTAAAATTATATTATTTTATATTTACTTTCCTCTTAAATAAGTGCTACTATTTAAACAGATTAACAGTAAGACTAGTTGAGAGTAGCAATTAGTAGTAATTAATAGTAGAATAATTATACAAATGCTACGTGTAAGAAAAATATTATAGTATTTTTGTAATTTTTCTTTAGTTTCTTAATTTGGTAGGATAGTTTTCCTATTTCTGGTTCCTTTTCCAAAAGTACTTCCCTGAACAGACTACAGCCTTTAGGGCATTCTTCTTTTCTTTTATGTAGTGGCAAATTGAATGCAATCAAATATAAAATTCACTTTGACTAGCAGCTCTAATGCCATTAAGACTAGATTACACTAATTTCTGGTGTCAGACATCAAGCTAAATATCCTCTGAACAAACACATTTGAGCTTTGAATACATAAGATTTTACTTAATAGCAACAGCAGGTGTTTCGACTTGTAGAAATTAGTATTCAGATTTCAAAAAAAAGAAAAGTCCTTCTACTTTGTATCTACATTGGTAGGCCAGCTATCTGTCAATTGTCTGATCATTTCATCTACATAGTCATCATAGAGATGATCCAAATCTAAACACCCATCATTTCTAAATGCTATGAAGAACATTGAGTGCCATCCTGAGTTATATCATTCTTTAACAGGGAAAATCGTTTTAAAGTACAAAGGTAAGTCGAACTTGTAAAATCAAAGTTGGAGTGTTAGTAAGAAATTAAGAAAGTCCTATCTAATTTGGCTGCCCTTTGCTGGTGACTTTTTTTTTTTTTTTTTTTTTTTTAAGTTCTGAGATGGTGTGTTTCCCTCCAAACAAGAATTTTTTTCCTCTATGAGTTTTACAACTTACAGTTAATTTTGAACAACTGGGGTACAGTCAACTCATCCTTTTCTAGGCTCCTTATGGCCTCTTCAAAGATCAAAAAACAATTTTGGAGAAACAACTTATTAATTTATGTTTTACTCTAATCCATTCCTGCATTCTCAAACTCAATGTGCCTCCAAATTAGAGAAGGACAATATTTTGTCCCACACTCTGAAAATATTATTTTACAGCAGGTCCACACATTTTAACACCTTTTCTATGTCCGGCAACAATGTGAGCCATCCTGTCGGTACATGTCTAAGGAGGCTATCTCCTTCCATGTCTATAAAGTTAAACGTCTTATTAATTGCTTTTGCACATTTTGAGGAAACTGAAAAGTGACCCAAACCTTTCATTATGTAAGCTAGGCCAATCACATTATGTAATTTAGGCAAATCAAATCCCTCTCTAGCAGTGTTGTGGACAAAGTATACAGGACATTTATCATGTAGATCATTTTATGTTCTTTGGTAAGAATATTATAGACTAAGTGAAACTGCCAAAATTTACATTTGTGCTATCTGCCGAATAGGCAGATAGATGAGCAAAATTTAGTTCGTATTTAGGCAAGGATTCAACAATCTTTTGTTTTATGTTTCCTGTAGTTTCGTTAAATGCCTTACAGAAATCGAGAGGATTATTTGAAACTTCATTGTTCAAATCCAAGTACCTAAGATCTAAGAGGACTGTTTCATTGCCATGATCTGACACATCCCTGGGTACACTGCAGAAAGTGTTATCATTGGTAAGATCTGACAGAATCAGCACTACACCTTAAGGGGCTAAACCATCTGTTGTTAATATTTCCCTTTGTTTGAATATCATATATTAATTACACTCTCTGAATTGGAAAATATAGCTGTACTTCTAGAGCAATCAACAGAATGATACAATAACCCACGTTTGTTAGTCAATGCCCAAGCTAATTCAGATGTCGTTATTTTTTTAAACAATTTTATTCACATATATTAATAAAGCATAAATCCATCCAAAGTGTACAATAAATGGTATTTGGTATATTAACATAGTTGTGCATTCACTACTTCAATAGTTATTAGAGCATTTCCATTATTCCAATAATAATGAGTAAATAAGAATAGACAAACAAAAAACTCAACTCTCAATCTCTCTATGCTTCCCCTTTCATACACAGCTGCTATTCTGTTTCCATCTCTCTAGTTTGTGTTTATATTTGGTAAAAACAGTATTAAATATGCAATATTACCCATATTCATATTTCACATGGGGTTTCACTATGTTATACAGTCCAATGTCACATTTTTTAGCTTTCCTTCTAGTAATATATATGATCTTAGACTTTCCCTTGCAACCACTCTAATACCCATATAATAGCTCTGCTCTTAACAAACACTATGATGTGCTTTCATCATTTCTATTCATTTCCAAAGATTTACAAATAACCTTTTTTACCAATTCTGCACAGACTAACCCTCAGCTTTCCATTCTCTAACCTCATTATATTTTCTGTGACCTATATTCTAATTATTAACTCCATGAGTTTACACAATATATTTAATTCAAAATAGCGCAGTCATACAGTATTTGACCTTTTGTGTCTGGCTTGCTTCACTCAACATAATGTCCTCCAGGTTCATCTATGTTGTTATATGCTTCATGACTTCATTTCTTCTTATCACTGTATAATATTCCACAATTTGTATACACCCCAATTTGTTTATCCATTCATTAGTTGATGGACACCGGGGTTGTTACCATCTTTTGGCAATTGTGAATAGCTCTATGAACATCAGTGTGCAGATGTCTGTTCATGTCACTGCTCTCAGTTCTTCTCAGTATATACCTAGTAGTGGTATTACTGGGTCATGTGGCAACTTCCTTTGGAACTGCCACACAGTCCTCCACAGTTGCTGTATCAGTCTACATTCCCCCCAACAGTGAATAAGCATTCCTATCTCTCCACATCCTCTCCAACACTTGTAGTTTTCTGACTTTTTAACACTGGACATTCCAATAGCTGTGAATTGTTATCTCATTGCAGTTTTGATATGCATTTCCCTAATCGCTAATGACGTTGAACATTTTTTTCATGGGTTTTTTGGTCATTTGCATTTCTTCTTTGGACTAATGTCTATTCAAGTCTTTTGCCCATTTTCTAATCATGTCATTTGTCTTTTTATTGTTGAGTTATAGCATCACTTTATATATCATGGATATTAAACCATTATTGAATATGTGATTTTCAAATATATTTTCATTGAGTTGGCTGCCTTTTCACCCTTATGACAAAGTTCTTTAAGGTTCAAAAGTGTTTAATTTTGAGGTGGCCCCATTCATCTATTTTTTTTTTCTTTTGGTGCTTGTGCTTTGGCTGTAAGGTTTAAGAAACTACCATCTACCACAAGATCTTGAAGATGTTTTCCTACCTTGTCTTCTAGGAGTTTTATGGTTGTTGCTTTTATATTTAGGTCCTTGATCCATTTGGAGTTAATTTTTGTATAAGGTGTGAGATAGGGGTACTCTTTCTTTTGGATATGGCTATCCAGTTCTCCTAGCACCATTTGTTGAATGGACTGATCTGGCCCAGGTAGGAGGGCTTGACAGCCTTGTCAAAAATCGCTTGACCATAGAGTGAGGGTCTATTTCTGAGTTCTCAATTCAGCTCCATCTGTTAATCTGTCTATCTTTATGCCAGTATCATGCTGTTTTTACCACTGTAGCTAAATAATATGCTTGAAACTATATTTAAGGTATTAGGGTGATGCTGGCTTCAAAGAATGAATTTGGTAGCTTTCTTTCCTGTTCAATTTTTTGGAAGAGCTTGAGCAAGATCAGTATTAATTCATCTTTGAATGATTAGTAGAATTCATCTATGAAGCCATTTGGTCCCGGGTTTTTCATCTTTGGGAGGTTTTTGATGACTGTTTCAATCTCTTATGATTGGTTTGTTGAGGTCTTCTATTTCTTCTAAAGTCAGTGTAGGTGGTTCTTGTGTTTCTAGGAATTTGTCCATCTTGTCTACATTTTCTAGTTGAACTACATACAGTTGTGCATAGTATCATCTTATGATCTCTCTTATTTCTACTGGGTCAGTGGAAATGTCCCCCCTCTCATTTCTTATTTTATTTATTTGTGTCTCCTCTCTTTTTTTCTTTGTCAGTCTAGCTAGGGGTTTGTTGATTTTGCTGATCTCGAAGAACTGACTTTTGGTTTTGTTGATTCTCTCTATTGTTTTTGGTTATCAATTTCATTTATTTCTGCTCTGATCTTTACTATTTCTTTCCTCCAGCTTGGTTTGGGATTAGTTTGCTGTTTTTTTCCAGTTCTTACAGGTGTGCAGTTAGATCATTATTTTGGCTCTTCTTTTTTAATGTAAGCATTGAGGGCTATAAATTTTCCTCTCAGCACTGTCTCTGTGGTGTCCCATAGGTTTTGATATGCTGTGTTCTCATTTTCATTCATTTCAAGATATTTGCTGACTTCTCTTGCAATTTCTTCTTTGACCCACTGATTGTTTAAGATATCCTGTTTAATCTCCATATGTTTATGAATTTTCCCTTTTTCCATCCATTTTTGATTTCCAGCTTTATTCCATTATGAGCAAAGAAAATGTTTTATATAATTTCAATCTTTTAAAATTTATTGACACTTGTCTTGTGACCCAACATATGGTCTATCTTGGAGAAGGATACATGAGCACTTGCAAAGAATGTATATCCTGCTGTTTTGGGGTGCAATGCGCTATAGATGTCTGCTAGGTTTAATTCATTTATTATGTTATTCAAGCTTTCTGTTTCTTTATTTCGCCTCTGTCCAGATGTACTATCCAATTCTGAAAGTGGTATACTGAAGTCTCCAACTATTATTGCAGAGACATTTATTTCTCCCTTCAGCTTCACCAGTGTGTGACTCATGTATCTTGGGGCACTGAGATTAGGTGCATAAATATATGGAATAGTTATTTCTTCTTGTTGAATTGCCCCTTTTATTAACATATAATGATCTTCTTCATCTTTTATAACAGTTTTGCATTTAAAATCTATTTTTTCTGGTATTAGTATCACTATTCCAGTTCTTTTCTGGTTACTGTTTGCATGGAATATCTTTTTCCAACCTTTCACTTTTAACCTGGTTGTTTCCTTACATCTGAGGTGAGTCTCTTGTAGACAACATATAGATGGCTCATATATTTTTTTAATCCATTCTATCAGTCTGTGTCTTTTGATTAGGGAGTTCAAACTATAACATTCAATGTTATTACTGTAAGACATTACTTACCTCATCCATTTTGACCTTTGGCTTTCTGTTGTCATATCGTAGTATTGTCTTTTTTACTCTTTCTAATAATCTTCATTTCTACACTCTTCTCCAAGTCTCTTGTCATTTCTTCCTTTCAGGCCTCAGCACTCCTTTCAGTATCTCTTGTCATTCTGGTCTTTTGGTAACATACTCTCTCAGTTTTTGTTTGTCTGTGAAGACTTTGAACTCCCCTACATTTTAAAAAATTTATTGAAGTGTATCACTCATATATGAATATACATAAACAATAAGTGCACAGCAATAGTTGTGAACTTACAAAACAAACATACATAACATCATACAGGGCTCTCATACTTCACCCTACCACCAATACCTTGCACTGTTGTTAAACACTTTTAACTAATGATTAAAGAGCATCCTCAAAATATTACTACTAAACAAAGTATTTTCCCCCAACCCACCCTATTATTTTTATATCATTTATTCATGAACATACATAAACAATAAGTGTATAGTAAATGTTGTGAACTTACAAAGCAAACATTCATAACATTAAACAGGGGTCCCACATGTCAACCCTCCACCCACATCCTTGCATTGTCATGAGACATTTGTTACAAATTATGAAAGAATATTGTCAAAATCTTACTACTAATTATACTCCTTATCTTACATTTGGTGTATCCCCCCCCAACCCACCCTATTATTTTTTTTTAAATATATATTTTATGACAGAAGTTGTAAACTTACAAAACAATCATGTACATGTGCAGAATTCCCAAACAACATCCCTTTATCAACACACCACACTGTGGTGGAACATTTGTTACAGATTATGAGATAATATCATCCGATTATTACCTGGTCCACAGTATACATTTGGCACACCTTTTCCATAACCCCCCACTATCAACACAGTACATCTTTGGCATAGATGTAAGAATATTACATTATTACT
>PVKH010034094.1:0-11913 GCA_004027955.1 Chaetophractus vellerosus
AATCACATTCATCTATATAATTTAATGCTGTTAGTTACACTCATAGTAATGTGCTATCATTACCAACCTTTACTATCAACCCAAACAGAAGTTCTGTACAAATTAAGTACCAATGCCCCATTTTCTAACACTAGGTTATCTCCTGGTAACATCTTGAAGATTCTAACTCTTTGTCTTTGCTTATTATTATTAGTTCATATTGGTGAAATCATACAATATTTGCCCATTTGGGTCTGGCTTATTTCACTCACAATAATGTCCTCAAGGTTTATCCATATTGTTGCATACATCAGGACTTCATTCCTTTTTTTTGGCTGAACACTATTCCATTGTATGTATATACCACATATTGTTTATCCATTCATCTATGGATGGACACTTCCATCTTTTGACAATTGTGAAAAATACCACTATGAACATCAGTGTTCAAATTGTTTGAGTCCCTGCCTTTAATTCTTTTGGTTATGTATCATATAGGAGGATTGATGGGTTATGTGATAATTCTATACTTAGGATCCTGGGAAAATGCCCAACTGTCTTCCACAGTGGCTGCACCATTTTGTATTCCTACTAGCAATGAATGCATGTTTCTATTTCTCCACATCCTCTCCAATTCATGTATTTTCTGATTTTTTTTTTTAATGGTGGTCATTCTAGTGGGTTGGAAATGATATCACATTGTGGTATTGAATTTCATTTCCCTAACAGCTAGTGAAGTTGGACACTTTTCATGTGCCTTTTAGCCATTTGTATATCTTCTTCAGAGAAAGACTATTCAAGTCTTTTGCCCATTTTTAAATTGGATTGCTTGTGCTTTTATTATTGAATTGTAGTATTTCGTTATATTTTCTGGATATTAAACCCTTATTGGATATGTGGTTTCCAAATATTTTCTCCCATTCTATAGTTTCTTACTTTCCAATGACTTTATACTATAATTTCTTTTTCTCTTGAGTCCTTTATTGGATACTTGGAAAACCTATGTATGTATATAGTTTATAGTTATATAAGCCATACCTTCCCATAATTTGTTTTGAAGAAGTCATATCTGGAAATTGGAGATTACACTTGAGTTTCTATTCCATTGATTAAATAATATTATCCTAGCAGGGATCCCCAGATTTCTCATTTTTGTGTTAAAGGGCAACTCTTCCCAGCTCTTTGCCTTCTGCCTTTCTCACAGGGGTACATCTATAACAAGATATATTCCCTGTGTAAGTCAGCCAAAGGGGTGCTAATGCAAATTACCAATAATGGGTTAGTCTTTATAAAGGGTATTTATTTGGGGTAGAAACTTACAGTTACCAGGCCTCAAAGCATAAGTTTCTTCCCTCACCAAAGTCCGTTACTACTTGTTGGAGCAAGACAGCTGCCTATGTTTGCCAGGCTTCAGGCTTCTTGGGTTCCTCTCTTCCCAGAGCTGTGTTTCTCTCCGGGCTTAGCTCCTGTTTCCCCCACAAGGTCAGCTGTAGACCATGAGGCTCTTCTAGGCTTTGTGTCTCTCCACAAGGCCAGCTGTAGACTATCAGGTGAACGGCTCACTTCTCTACTCTCGGGGCCTTCTCTTCAACATCAAAACTGCTTCTCAAAAACTGCTTCTCAAATCTGCTCCCTTGGTCCTTTGCCTTGCCTTTTATATTCAATTCCTGCACCCACCAAGGGGTGGGGCTCAATGCCCAACTGATGTGGCCCAGTCAAGTTAATCATAACTTAATCATGCCCAGATTAACAGATCAGTTTACAAGCATGATTCAGTATTGATTTTTGGAATTCATAATTACATCAAATGGTTATATTCCCCAATTGCATAGTGACTGTGGACATGACACTTAATGTAAAACTTTGTCAAAGGCTATCCTTTTTACTTTAAAGAAATATCCACTTTTAGTCAGCATCTATTGTGCTATCTGCCCAAACTAGCAACTGCCTTCTCCTGGTAAATGTCCCTTTCTTTCACACTGACTCTGTAGTAAGATTGGAAGATGGCATCTTCTTATAGCTCCTCCCTACAAGTGTCTGTTTGGTTAAAATTTGGGCTCTGACCAAGGTCATAATGACATATCCCCTAGCCTCAGTTGAACAGTGCAGGGAAGAGCCCTTGACCAAGATGGCAAATGTGAGTTTTTCCTCAGGTTGTATGGACTTGAGAACAGAATAAGCAAATCTCAGCTCCTTTTGAAGCAATGATACATGGATGTAGCTAACAATCATATTCCTTGTCACAAATCTAATCTGGGAAAATAAAAACTGATAGGAAAGAGAACAAGATGTAAGATTCAATGAGAGAAGCTGGGTGGTCTCCAAGTCCTCATTTTTCCACTGTATTGAACATTCAACTTCTTTCTTTCCTTCATCCCAGTTTATTTACTAGTGGTGCTAAAGAATTTGACCTCCTACCTGAGTTTATTTAAATCATTGCTGTGTTTCTTACAATCCATAGAGCATTGATAATACATCTCAAATCCTAAGGAATCTCTGTATTTTCAAATACTTCTGAACTTGTGTTTCACCCTTTATTTATATACAAAAATAGCATACTTCTCATAAAAATAATGCATGCTCATTATATCATCTTATTTGTAAATTAGTGATAAGAAAATAAAATTTACCCTTAAACCATCATATGGATATATGTACTGGAAGACATTTAGTATTTTCATTGTTTATGTATGTCTAAATTTTTATATAGCATGCAAATTTGGGATTTTGTGGTTTCCACATGTTTTAGCCTGCTCTTTTGATCAATTTATATTTTGAGAATTGCCTCTTGTTATTAAATATTTTGCCAGAATATAATTTTCATTACCTGAAACAGTATCACATTATATGACCATATCATAAATATTTTTGCTATTTCCCTATTTGGCCATTTAGATTATCCTTAATATTTTACCCTGTCTTGAAAATTCTTGCCTATTCCTTTATCTTCCTATTCCTTTATTCAGATTTTTTTATGGATCAATATGATCAGCATTAACAGTATATAATAATATCTTGCACTCTTTTTCACATTATCATTTCTCCCAAATAATTTGTATCTGCTGTGGATGAGTTCATCCATTCCATTATCCCTCCCAAAGTACTGAATTTGATCATTCATTAAAGATATTTGTCAGTTTGGAAAGCAAAAAATGATAAAATCTAGTTTTAAATTTCTTTGATATTTAGTATGTCTGTGCTTTTCAAATATTTTTGGAACTTTTTCATTACAAATATCAGATATGCAATTTGAAAGCTTATAAAAGGTAAAACTAAAAATGCATTAATTGGCTAAGGTTTTTGTGATGTCCAATAATGAAAGCAGCCTCACAGCCTCTGAAGATTCACTGTGAATCACTTGGATTTTGTTTTCTTACTCACTCCCCTTCTCTTTTTCCCCACTCCTCTCTCTTTTTCTTCTCTCTCTACAATATTTAGCTTAGTTTATTCTATCCATTGTTCTTATTATTTTCTTTTGTACATGGATTTTTTTTTAATGTACATTGTGAGGGGAGATAAGAGGCTGCAAGACACTCCAAGTTTAAATCATCTAAGCAGAGCAGCCTCAGAGGAAATGGGAGCAGGGGAGCAGATGTCTTTCCTAACATTGGTATTAAAAAACAATGTGGATATGCATAGCAGGGGATGAATAGAGGGATTGTGAGGTAACTGCTAAGGAGTATGAAGGCCTTCTTTTTGGAGTAATGAAAATGCTTTGATATTGATTGTGGTGATGAATGCAGAAGTCTGTAATAATACAAAAACCTCCCGAATGTACACTTTGTATGGATTCTATGATATATGAATATATCCCAATAAAATTACAAATAAAAAGTAAAAGGCTTGATGAAACATAAATCTTCCCAAACCTCCCCCCCCAAAAAAAAACACCACAATGGAAAAAAAGAATGAAAAGCCAAAATGAAAGCATCCTGAATTACATGGCTTTATCTCCATGTCAGATCTCTGATGGACCAGGTCTCTATCACATGCCTGCCACTATGGGCAGGGCCTAAGTTTATATCTGATTGACAACCTTGAAAGAACTATGGATAGGATGAAGAGCATTTCCTGAATAAAGCAGCTGAGGTACAGCTATCAGTGGAAGAGGAAAAGTGAATCAGGGCAGGCATAAAAATAGTCATATATCTTTTAAAATATCATTTGAAATATAAATTTATATCTTTTGCTGAGGTGTCCTTCTTCTCCACTCCTATAGGTGGAATGTTAGCATTTGTCATATTGATTTATAAGACTTCCTGATATGTAAAAGGCTATCTCCTTTATTCTCATATTTTTATTCAAAATGTTTTCTTCAATTTTTTTTCTTATTTATTTAACCTATAATATTATGTAATTTTCAAACTATATAATTTTTATGAAGCCAACTCTATGGAACTTTTAAATTATGATACCCACTATCTTAGCCATCAGAATATGATTTTTACAAACAAAAGGAGAGAACCTACACTTTTTCAAATCTATCTATTCATTTTCTCAACACCACTTAGTCAATAATCATTCTTTTTCACTTCTTGTTTTTAATCCCATTTTATACTACATTATTATATAAATTTTAATCCTTATTTCTCCTGATATGTAAGATATGTTAGATATGTAAGATATCTTCTGACAGATCCTCTTTTGATTGAATACATCCAATACTGAGTTCATGATCATAGGTTAAAACCCTGTCCTCTTCAATCATGTTCTAGGCAGGGAAACTAGAAAGCAAAGTGTGATTGTTTATATATGTCTAATCCTCCTGTTTTCACTCATTCAACAAATATTGAGTGCCTACTATGTTACAGGCATTATCCTCAGCATTTCAGATAAAAAAGTGAACAAAATATTAAAAATTTCTTACCATTGAGGAGCTAATATTCTAGTCAAGGAACCCAGACAATAAATCATAAAATAGTAAATAAAGATATTGTGTAGTAAGTTAAAAAGAAATAAGAGCAGTAGCAGTATATGAAGACAGATAAGAAACTCAGGAGGAGGAGAGAGTGGGTTTTGCTATAAGTAGGGCAATCAGGGTAGGCATCATTGGAGAAGTGTCATCAATCATAGATTTGCTGTAGTGAAGATGTTATTAAATCAAGGAGAAAGGCCTCTCCAGATGGAAGGTTTAGTTCTAAAGTGTGAGCATACCCAATGATTTAGGAGTAAGCATGACAGCCACTGTAATTTTGCAGATCAGTTTAAATTAAGATTACCAAAGGCAATTATGGATTAGAGTGGGTTTAAGAGAGAATAGAAGGAGAGGAATTAAAGAAATCAGAGACAATACTTTGAGGGATTTTGTTGCAAATTATTTCAGAAAAATGCAGTTATAGCCAGAAAAGTAAGTTGGTCCAAGAGATTTATTTAATGTGGGAAACTTGTAATACTTTGAAAGCTGATGGGAATGGTATAGAATGATACAGTAGAGAAGGAAACATAGATCATATACAAGATAGAGGGGGAAAAATGCTTAATTGGTCCTTAAGTACGAAAAAGGGAAGGGTTAAAATGAAAAAGGAGAAGTTTTAGTTTTAAATCTTCCCTGTTGCTTTTGGTTTAGAAAAAAAACACTTTTATTCTTCCCTATTAAACTATTTTCAAAAGTAATGTGGTAGCTAATTTTGTAAAAATATCATCAGCTGATATTTTTATTTTGCCTCATAAAATATATTGGGTAATAGTGTGACTTTTTCTATACTTTGACCCAATTTGTGTAACAGAATGACTAATCTTTTAGCAGGGATGATTAACTGGAGAAAAAATAAGAAATAATTTAGGAGTTAGGTTCAAAGATGAAACCAAGCTTTATTAGCTATATAAATTAGTTAAATAAGTAGATATATGAAATTATGTGGTGATATAATACTTACTTTGCAATGCTATTCTTTGGTTTCAATAAAATAATATATAAAAGATATTTCAAAATATTCTCTCTTTTTATTGAAACCTCATAAAATTCTGCCTGCAGCTTTAAAACTTTAAAAAAAATTTTTTCACAGTTTAAGATGAATATGTATTATTGAAATATAACAAAATGATTAAAAAGGAAGACGGTCATTTTAAATTTGGTGGTTGAAAGCATCTTCAGTCACCATAAGTAGAGATCTAAAATAGTTCAAGAAAATGGCATGAGTCCACTTTTTATAAGCATGTTAATATTTAAAATTATAACATTGTATTATGAGATTTTCAGGTGTGGGATTTCAGATAATGGAATTTGTAGATGTAATACATATGACAACTATAATATAAAGTGGGATGGTGAAGAAGAGAATTAAATGGTTAGAAAAGTCTTCTATATTTCACTTGAATTGGTACATAGTAATTCTAAGTAGTCTTGTGAAACCTTAGATATATGTATTGCGATCTCTAGGGAGTCACTAATAACAACAAGAATAACAAAGGAATATAGCAAAAAAAGTGAATGTAAAAATTTAAGTAAAATCTGAAAAAAATATTCAAATAATTCAATGGAGGCAGGAAGTGGGAAGAAATAGGCAAAAATAGCAAGGAAAAACAGATTTTAAAAATGGTATATTTAAAGGCAACTAAGTACATAATTTTACTAAATATGCATGCCTGAACACTCCAATTAAAGACTGATGCTGTCAGATTAAAAAAAAACAAAACATGAGACCCCATTATATGCTTTCTATAGGAGACTTTTTTACATATGAAGAAATAGATATGCAAAAATAACAAGAAATAAAAATACTATGAAAATTCTAAACAATAGAAAGTGGGTATGGTTATCCTAATATCAAAGATAATATACTTTATAACAAAGAAAGTTATTGGGAGGAAAGATGAACATTATATGGTTATAAAAGTGTCAGTTTGCCAAAAAGACACACAAATTATGAATGCTTATTCCTTTATTATAGAATGCTTCAAAATACATGATGAAAAAAAAAAAACAGAACTGAAAAGAGAAGCTGATAAACTCAAAATTATATGTACAGACCTAGACAGACTTCTCAGTTATGATAGAATAAGTATACAGAAAATTAGTTATGACATAGAAGACCTAAATCACTCTTTCAACCAACTAGTCCACCAAAAATAGCAGGGCACACTTTTCTCAAGTGCACATGGAATATTTATCAATGTAGACCATATTCTAGGCTATAAAACAAACCATACAAAAGAAAATAATTGAAGTCACAAAAATACATTCTCTGACAAAAATTAAATTAAATTAAAAAATAAAGAATGGAAAGATATCTCTAAAATCCCATATATCTGTAAATTCATCAACACTCTTCAAATATCACACGTGACATAGAAGTCAAAAGAAAAATTAGAAAATACTTTGAATTAATTGGAAATGAAAATACAACATGAAAATTTGTTGGGTAGTGATAGAGCAATAGAGAGAGGGAAGTTTTTAATATTAAATGTTAATATTATAATGTAAGGAAAATTAATAAATCAATACACTAATCTTTCACCTGCAAATTAAATATGAGCAAGTTGAAGAAAAGAAATAATAATAATAGTAGCCAAATCTGAAAACACAAAGTCTATAAAGTAATTTCATTGAAATCTAAATATGGTTTTGTGTAAAGAAAAATAAAATTGAGAATCTTTTAACTACTCTAAGAAAAAGAGAGAAACTTAAATTACCATTATCAGAAATATATGATGTGACCTCAGTATACACTCTATAGACAATAGGAAAATAATGAAGTAGTATAAGTAACTTATACTAATAATTTTGACAACTTAAAGGAAATTTTTATAATTCTTTGAAAGACACAACTCTCAAAGCTTACTCAAGAAGAAATAGATAACCTGAATAGTTTCATATTTGTTAAGGAATTTGAATTCCTAGTTAAGAACTTCCCCAAAAAAGTCAAATTCTGCGCCCAGATGATTTAAGTGGTAAATTCCATCACAAAGTTAAAGAAGAAATTATATCACTTCTACACAATAATTTTCAGGCAATAGAAAAATATATGAAGTCAATATTACAATGATAACAAAAGTATTTAAAAATTATGATAAAAAGAACATACAGACCAATATCTATCATAAATATGACACAAACATACTTAATAAAATGTTAGCAAGTCAAATTCAGATATGTGTAAAGAGGACAAATAAGTCACAACCAAGTGCAGTTTATTAAAGAAATACAGGGCTGGTTTAACAATTAAAAATCAATCTAAAGACTAAAAAGTAAAACTACATCATTGTCTCTATAGGTGCAGAAAAAGCACTTTATAGAATTCAATATCTATTCATGATAAAAAATCTCACCAAACTAGGAATAGAAAGGATTTTTATTAATCTAATACAGGTCATCAATAAAAGCCTACAGCTATGATCATATTCAATAGGGAAAGACTGAATGCTTGTTTCCAAAGTTTGGGAACAAGGCAATGATGACCCTTCCTACTACTCCTATTTACCATCATGCTGGAAGTTGTAGCCAATGTAATAAGAAAAAGGCATAAATGACATAACGTTTGGAAAGTAAGAAATATATTTTTCCATTTTTAGAAGTGTCTTTCTATATAGTAAATCCTATGGAATCTATTTTTAAAAGCTTCTGAAACTAATAGCTGAGTTCAGCAAAATCACTAGCTTCAAGCCAATAAAAAAATTTAATTATATTTCCATGAAATGGAAATTAATTTTTTAAAGCAAATGTGCCATTTTAAGGTACCATTAAAACACTGAAAAGTTCCTTCACTAAAATGTAAAATGTCAGCTATGAAAGACAATTTTAAAGAACTGACAATCCATAAGGTAAGAGAAAAATGTTTGTACATCATATCTCTAAGAAATGACTTGTATCTTGAATTTATAAAGAACAAATTCAATAGAAGAAAAATAACTGAATTTAAAAATTAGCAAAATTGTGTGTAGATATTTAACCAAAAATGTAGATTTAAAATAAGTATATGAAAAGATGCTTACCATTGTTAGTTGTTAATGGCTATAAAAGTAAAAGAGGAAAATGAGGGAAAAACAACCCTGCCAAATCCAAGTGCTATTGAGGATGTGGAGCAACTGGAACTCTCATACATTGCTGATGGTAACGTGTAATGGTACAATCACTTTGGGAAACCATTTGGCAGTTTATTTTACTATTTTAAACATATACATACCTATTGTTCCAGAAATTCCACTCTTAGTGTCAGAAATATTAGAATGCCACTTCAGCTGTAATGTTAGTTAACCAAGCCACTGAGGACAGCTTAGACCTAAAAAGAGTGGAGGAATAGATCTTGCCTCTTGATGGGGGTTGGAATGCATATGCAGGCTGAGAAGTAACTGCTGGTAATCCTATTATAGATTAACTACCACAGCCTGACCTCTGCCTCCAACAACTCAAGCCCTTCCCATATAGAAAGTGTATTCACCTTTTCCGAAGAGCTCTCAAATGTCATTTCATCATGACATCATCTTAAAGTCCAAAATCTGCCAATTTAAATCAGGACCAGAAGAACCTGGATGTGGTTTCTCCATGTAGTTACTTGAATATGATTGTCCTTGAGCCTAACACTTGTTAATTAAGATACATTATCTGCCCCCTTTCCCTAAAACCTGCATACCATAGTGAGATATGCATAAAATAACCACAATAGACAGTTCCATTCAGAAAGGAGAAAATAAAAACATAGAAGTTACTGGTCCATAACAATTCTAAAACACAGCTAAACTCTATATCCAGTTCTTTCCACAAATCTCCTTAGGCAGATCCACAAATTTATTAATAATTTGTCCCATTTTCTATGATACTATAGGTAAATCTTTTGCTAACTCTTCTGCTAGAAGCTAATGTGGTTGAAATGCTGGGTTCAGCTGGGTCTGAATTGCTCACCATGTAATCTCACCATCTGTCTACATGCTCTCTCCAGCAGCATAGGACGACTTCTTTCATGGTAACTCAGAATCTGTGAACATGAGCACCAAGATATTGAAGGGGAGACTTCCAGGGATTTTAGGCCTGGGTTCAGAAAGTAAAAATTTCACTATCACTATATTCTACTGGCCAAAATATCACAGAGCTACTCTGATTCACAGTGTGGTTGCAGGCACTACTGGTAATGCCCATCTGGGCAAAAGGGGGAGCACAAATTGCTACCTGGGCAGACCCCACTTCTCAATAAGAGGATTGCCAAAGATTTTAGACTATACTTAGCCCACCACAGATTGGAAGAAGGATGGTTCATTTATTGTATTAGTTGGGAAGACAGAGTATATAGGCACAGATAATTGTTGGTATTTATGGTAGTGGGAATCTATGCTAATAATTCCTATTTTTAAAAAAATTTTTAAAGTGCATACAGAATGAGATCATAAGCTGTGAGTAAGGATGAGGGAGGAAGAGAAGGTCTGAGTGAGGGAAAGTAAATGAATTCATAAAGTATAGGATGATTACCAGGGACTATTAAGGGCTCATTTGGAGTTGTTGGACTTGAATTTAAAGTGTGACAATATGGAAGTGTGTTTTCTCCAGCCACATATAGCTGCATGGGTGCAAGGTGGGGTATGTAGAGATTTGAGCTGTACCAGAGTTGTTGTTTGGCAAATTGAGTACAATAAAATAAGAAGGTATAAGGGAATTGACCATAGAGTTGAAACTGGGAAAAGAAAAAAACAAAAGAAATGTGTCAGTGGCATGGGGGATTGTAGAAAGTTGGTATGATCATTGAGTTGGTTGTTCTAGTGGAGTTACACAATCATTGTACTTGAAATATTAGATGAAGTGAATGAATGTATCCCCAACAAAATCCATCATCAGGTCCTATTGATTGTCTCTCCTAAATATCTGGCAAATCTCTCTACTTATATCATTTCCATAACTCACATTCCTAATCCAAGCAACCACATTTCTTGTGTTGGCAAATATGATAATTTCTAACCAGCCCACCTGCATCCACTTAATCCTTTCTGTATGTTGAAGCCAGAGTGATATTTATATATGCCAAGTCTGATCATATAACTCTCCTTAAAAACTCCTCCTGGTTTCCCTTTCTCTTAGGAGAAGTCACTCCTGCTTATTTTAGCATTATCTGGTACTCCTTTTCTGTGAGAAAGCATCCATGCTCCCTTTCTCACAGTGTGGTTGCAGGCACTACTGGTAATGCCCATCTGGGCAAAAGGGGGAGCGCAAATTGCTACCTGGGCAGAAATCCTGTGCCCTCCCCTTCTTCACTCAGTTGACTTCTACTTCTCCTTTAATTCTCAGCTCCAGTACTGCTAACTCAGGGAAACCTTCATTGACATTTCTGCTTAAACCATATCCTTCCATTATATCAACATTCACTTTATTCAGAGTAACTTTCACCATTGCAATTTTGCATTTCTTTTATTTTACTTTATTATATTTTTCTATTTGTCAATTATTGTCATATGTTTAATGGTTTATTTTTCTTCTCATTATATATTAGAGATTGTTAGTAGTCTGACTGATATCCCCTCTCACCTTTCCTTGGATTTTCTTCTATTACACCACACAGATGTGGTAATTATTTCAAAGGTGATATATCTGAATGTGTCTCTTTAACCTCTTTCCCTCTTTTCACTCTTTGAATTCAGGGTCCTACATTCTGATATTTCAGTTGCAAGTAAATGTTACAGGTTTTGCCCTTCAGAGTGTCCACTGCTTTTTAAGAATGTTGTGATCCCCAATTAGCTCAAGATTTTTTAGAGGGGCCGGCTCGATAGCCCAGTGGATAGGGCGCCGGCATACCACATGGAAGGCCCTGGGTTCGATTCCCGGGGACCTCTCCTAGCGGGCAGACCGCCTTGAGAATGGCAAGCCGCCATGGGCGGGCCAGAGCCGCCGTGGGCAGGGCAAGAAGCTGCCACGGACAGGGCAAGAGCCGCCACGGGCAGGGCAGGTCGCCCGCGGATGGAGCGCAGCCAGCCACCCGCGAACTGAAAGCCGGCCGTGAATGGACGCAGAGACCG
>PVKH010034095.1:0-11917 GCA_004027955.1 Chaetophractus vellerosus
AGGTTGTGGGAGGTGTGGGAGGTGTGGCATATGGGTACGCCTAAAATTTCTGTGTAATATTTAGGTAATCAATGTATCCTAAAATATATATATAAAATAAATAAATAATAAAAAAATCCCACAAATGTTTAGTTTTAGTTTTGTACTTAATTGTTTTCTGTGTTTACAAACATTCCTTTTAACATGATTTCTATTACTGGATTATTCATTTTGAGTCATATCTTTGTAGGATCCTTTTATTGAGATTCTTGAATTTCACGTTTTTGAAGGTTATCAACTTGTTGCCTCTATACTCACTCACCACCTTCTCTAATAATAACTTTCGGCTTCACTTTTTCCTCATGATATTATAAATATTTAATATTTCTTCTGCCTTTGAATGTTTCTCTGGAGAAACATGAGGCCATCCTAAATTTTCTCCATCCACGTCACATATTCCCATGCAAGGGTGTGGGACTTACATTGCAAAAACTGAAGTGTTTCTTTGTTTTCGTCAAAGTTCAGTAAGTGAACCAGAAACATGTGTGGTCCATACTGCAGATTGGCTGAATCTACTTCATTTTAACACCCTTGAAAATCGCCTTACTAAATTCTACCAGCTAAAAATCTAAAGATTGCATTCTCTAAAACCTCTATATTCTACTCAAAAGATTATCTGCAGGGGAATTTTGGAAAGGGAGTATAACATCAAATAGAATTGCCTAATGAGACTGATTCTTGCCTTGTTTTAAAGACTTTATATGAACTCAAAGTTTCTCTGCTCTCAGATATAAAATCTCCTCATGACCCATTCTGATATTCTTCATTGTTTTTAATATCTACATTTCATAGCAGGTTATGATACTTGGGATATAGACTTAGCTGCCATATACAGACACCTGAAAACAAAACAGAAGTATATTTCTTCCCCAGATAAGATCAGAAGATGAGTGATCTTTGCTGGCATGGTGATTGTGTTCTCTACAGTTATTCAATAAAATCTCTTGCCTGTCATTATTCTACAAACTCCTAAGTATCTTCTATATGATAGAACCTAACTCAGCTCTATATTTAGGATCCTGCTTGGGGAAAGTGCAAAGGATGGGAATTGGGAGGTGTAGTGGTGTGGAAATATATGACCCCCACAAAATCATGTTCTTAAAGCTAATCCATTCCTATATGTGTAGACCCATTATAAGTAGGACCTTTTGAATAGGTTATTCAGTTAAGGCATGGCCCAGGGTGGGTCTTAATCCTCTCACTCGAATCCTTAATAAGAGTATGTCATTCAGACAAACAGTGAGAAAGCCACAGATGCAAGAAGCTGAAAGCAAGGAAACCTGGAAGAGAAGGGAGAGTCCGGCAGATGCCGCCATGTGCCTGGTCATGTGGCAGAGCAGCCCAGTATCGCCAGCAGCCAGTCTTCAGGAAGAAAGCACCACCTTGATGATGTCTTGATTTGGACATTTTTCTCAGCCTCAAAACTGTAAGCTTGTAAACTAATAAATTCCAAGTGTTAAAAGCCAACCAATTGTATAGTAGCTGCTTTGAGCAGCTAAGCAAACTAAAACAAGAGGCAAATAGTTTCTTTTTAAGAAAATGATACAAAAGTTGCACATATTACTTAAGATAATGTTCAGTTATTGAGAACTTAGTCATATGTCACAGCAAGTGATAAGACAGGCTGTGAGATCTATTGTCTAATCTGGCAGTTATATGCTCAGTAAAACTACATTAATATGGAAAATGGGAACTACAGATTAGAAGGGAAAAATAGCAGAAGCCAAAGGGACAATAAAGATGTCAAATTCAGAAAAATATCATTAAGAATGATACACAATTAGAAGTACAGGATTTTTATTAATGTATATAAGCAAAATATTGACAAAATGTACTGAAATTAATTTAAATATCTTAGTGCAAAGAACAAAGAACACAACTAGAGATAAGTTTGAGCTTATCAATGTGGGTGCAAAGACCAGGGATTCTGGTTTCCGTGTGTTAGTTCAAACAGCCAGGAGCAGTTTCCACATATTGCACAGTTGGTTGGCTATAATCTGAACAGAAATGTGCAGTGTACTATGCTGAATGAAGTTGAGATGTGGGAAATCGCTTGATGTGATTAAAAAAAAGAACAAATCCAAAGATTTAGAGGCATAGGAATGTTGGAGTGCGTTTTTTTTTTCATGTGCTAAAGACTTACCTCCACTCTATGTCTCTTGAAGAGGACACACTTTTTACCATGGGATTGAGAAGTTAACTGAATATATAATGTGAGACAGTAGAGACTGAGCTAAATAATATGCATGCCAAATACGCATACTTCTTCATTGTTAGATCATTAGAGTGGGTGGTTGAATTTATCTAGTCAGGGGTTAGGATGGATATGTTGTTGCTTTGGTAACATTCATTGCATCACTTTCTTCAAATTCCTTTAGCATTACTCTGGGTCCAAGGAGGTTTCCACCCCTGAGATAGAACTTTAATTTATTTTCTTTTATTTTTCCTTCTCCAAGCTATAATGAGCCTGTACCTAATTCTTTGGATGATAGGGTCTGCTTTCCTTCCTGCAGGATTTTTAAGCATTCATTCCTTAGACAAAAGTGGCCTTGGCAAGACTTGTTCCCTTCCCATCATGGCAAATCTTCCCATCTTCCATGTGTGTACAACTAAGGAAAACATTCCCTTGTATCCTATGCCTCTAATCTTTCTCATGAGCCCACAGAAAAGGAAATGGAGAAAACAATATACTTTCTCGTATATAATTATAAATGTAATAATTGATATCATTTTTTCTCTAACATTTACCTATTTTACATAAAGTGTGCTGGTGGTGTTTGAGACTGGACTGAAATGGAACCAAAAGATACACGTATCTCACCAAGTTAAATGGATTAAGTTTTGTTGAGAAGGTAGTCTATTTATATTTATAAATGTTATAATAGCATTATGATGACCTCTAAATTTTGCTGTTGCTCTTTTTAAAAATTAGCAATGGGAAGACTTTTATGTTTAGATTATATGCAACGAAATGGGTGTACTGTGGCAAATACTTAAATCAACTGGATTAACAACTCTTTGCAGAACGCCTTTCTGTATGTTCACAATGGAAAATTAAGGTTCCCTTAGTATTTAGATTCTGTGCATGAAATAGCTTCCAGCAAACTGACTCATCCAGAAGATGTTTGAAAGACAAAGAGATAATTAGGAAGAAAGGGCATGTTCTTACTGATTCTCTGCCTTCAAATGACAAAGATAGCCAGATGCAATGGGACTGTCATTATCTGCTCCCTAGCTTCTTTTGGATGGGTAAGAATAGTATAGATGTAAACATAACATCATGGGTGATAGAGTCTTGAAAACAACAGTTGCTCCATGATTATCTATGTATTTAAAAGGGTAGGCTGGGGGAGAGCAGATGTAGCTCAAGCAGTTGGGTGCCTGCCTTCCACATGGGAGGTCCCAGGTTCGGTTCCCAGTGCCTCCTGAGGAAGACAAGCAGACAGACAAGGGAGCCATCTGGAGGGGAGGGGCAAGGTAATAAAAAAATCAAAAAAAACAACAACAACAATAGAAAAAGATAGGCTGGGTATCATGTAATAAACAATGCCAAAATATACATGGCTTAAAATGAGAACCAAAATTATTTTAGATATACCTAGACGTGGGATTGCCGGGTCATTTGGTAGTACTGTACTTAACTTTCTGATGAATTGCCAAACTGTTTTCCACAATGGCTTTACCATTCGGCATTCCCAATAATAATGTATGAGTGTTCCTATTTCTCCACATCCTCTCCAAAACTTATTATTTTCAGCTTTAACTTTTTTTAATAGTAGATATTCTAGTGGGTGTGAGATGGTATCACTGGTAGTTTTCATTTGCACTTCCTTGATGGCTGATGATTTGAATATCTTTTCCATTGTTGATTGGCCATCTGTATAGCTTCTTTGAAGAAATGTCTATTCAAGATTGCTCCCATTTTTTAATTGGGTTATGTGTAATTTATGTTGAGTTGTAGAAATTATTTATATATTCTGGATATTAAAGCCTTATCAAATATATGGTTTCCAAATAATTTCTCCCATTCTGGAGGTTGTCTTTTTACATTCTTGACAAAGTCTTTTGATGCCCATTTTTTTTTATTTTGATGAAATTTCATTTACCTTTTTTCATTCTTTTTTGCTTGTGCTTTAGGTGTAAGGCTTTAGAAACCACAGTTTAACACAAGTCCTAAAGATGTTGCTCTATGTTTTCTCCTAGAAGCTCTGTAGTTTTAGTTCCTATATTTAGATCTTTGATCCATTTTGAGTTGATTTTTGTATATGGTGTGAGAATTGCATTCGACTGTCCAGTTCTCCCGGAACCATCTATTGAAGAGACTATTCTTTCCCCACTGAGTGCACTTAGTATCTTTGTCAGATATCAGTTGGCTAAAGAGGGAATGGTTTATTTCTGATCTCTCAATTCTGTTCCATTGATCTATATGTCTTTCCTTGTGCCAGTACCATGATATTTTGATTACTGTAACTTTGCAATAGGTTTTAAAATCAGGAAGTCTCAACTTTCTTATTCAGTTTCAAGATGGTTTTGGATATTTGAGGCCATTTACCCTTCCATAAGTTTTTTTTCCCTCTTAGGAGAAGCTGGGGATTGAACCCAGACATTGTACGTGGGAAGCAAGTGCTCAACCACTGAGCTACATCTGCTCCCCAGTGAGAGTTGGTTTTTTAGTTTGTTTGTTTGTTTTTGTTTTCAGGAGATACTGGAGATAGAACCTGAGTCCTTGTACATGGAAAGCAGGCTCTAAACCACTTGAGCTATATCCACTCTCCAATTTCCATAAGATTTTGATAATTGTTTTTTTTCCCATTTCTATAAAGAAATCTTTTGGAATAAGAATTGGAATTGTTTTGAATCTGAATATCATTTTGGGTAAAAATTGATATCTTAACAATGTTTATTCTTTAAATCCATGAACATGGAATATCCTTCCATTTATTTATGTCTTCTTCAACTTCTTTCAGCTATGTTTTATAGTTTTCCATGTTAAATTCTCTTACATCCTTGGTTAAACTTTTTCTTAATTGTTTGATTATTTTAGTTGCCATTTTAAATAGAATTTTATTCTTGATTTCCTCTTTGAATTGTTCATTACTAGTGCATAAAAATACCACTGATTTTTAAAAGATTTACTTTTATTTATTTATTCCCTACCCACCCACCTTGTTATTTTGCACTCACTGCCTGCTCTCTATGTCCATTCACTGTGTGCTCTCTGTGTCTGTTCATCTTCTCTTTAGGAGGCACTGGGAACTGAACCTGGGACCTCCCTTGTGGAAGAGAGACACTCAAATGCTTGAGCAACCTCAGCTCCCTGCTTTGCTTTGTTTCTCATTGTTTTTCCTCTTTTTGTCTCCTTGTTGCATCAGCTCAGCATGCCTGCCCATCATACCAGTTCACTCTCTTGATTGTCTTCTCCAGGAGGTACCAGGAGCCAAACCTGGGACCTCCCATGTGGTAGGCAGGAGCTCAATCACTTGAGCCACATCTGCTTCCTACCACTGATTTTTGCATTCTGATCTTGTATCCCACCGCTTTGCTGAATTTGCTTATTAGCTCTAGTAGCTTTCTTGTGGATTTTTCAAGAATAACTAGGTATAGGATCATGTATCTGCAAATAGAGTTTGGTTTACTTCTTTCTTTCCTATTTCGACCTGGTAATCCTACTTCTACATATATACTCATAAGAACTTAAAGCAGGGACTTGAACGAGTATTTTCATACCGATGTTCATAGCAGCATTATTTACAGTTGCTAAAAGGTGGAAGCAACCCAAGTGTCTGACAATAGATGAAAGGATAAACAAAAGTAGTATATACATACAATGGAATAGTATTTTATGTAAAAAGGAATGAAGTTTGTATTAGTCAGCCACGGGGGTGCCTTTTGAAATATACCAACAATTGGTCGGTCTTTATAAAGGGTATTTATTTGAGGTAGAAGCTTACAGTTACCAGGCCACAAAGCATAAATTTCTTTCCTCACCAAAGTCCACATGTTGGAGCAAGACAGCTGCCGACGTCTCCAGGGTTCAGGCTTCTGGGTTCCTCTGTTCCCAGGGCTGTGTTTCTCTCTGGGCTTAGCTTCTGTTTCCTCCACAAGTTCAGGTGTGCACCATGAGGCTCTCTATGCTTTGCGTCTCTCCACAAGTCCAGCTGTAGAGTATCGGGCGAACGGCTCACTCCAACATTAGTACTCCATCTCAAAAATCTGCTTCTCCAAATCTGCTGCCTTGCTTTTTACACTTGAGTCCACACCCACCGAAGGGCGGGGCTCAATGCCCTACTAATGTGGCCCAGTTAATGCCCTAATCATACCCCAATCATGCCCAAATGAACAGATCAGTTTACAATCATGATCCAATTTATATTTTTGTAATTCATAATTACATAAAACTGTCAAACCATTACAAAGTTCTAATGTATGGTACAACTGGATGAACCTTGAAGACATCATGTTGAGTAAAATAAGCCAAACACAAGAGGACAAACATTGTATGATCTCATATATATAAAATACAGAGAATATTCATAAAGTCAGAGATTAGAATACAGTTTTCTAGGGGCTGAGTTAGGGAAGGGAATGGGGAGTTAATGTTTAATTGGAATAGAGTTTCTGTTTGGGGTGATGGAAAAGTTTTGGCAATGGATGATTGTGATGGAAGCACAACTTTGCATATGTAATTAACACCACTAAGTTATATATCTGAAAGGGCTAAAAATGGAATATTTAAGTTGTATATAAGTTACCACTACACACACAAACCCATAGAACTGTCCAACACAAAAAGTGAAACATAAATTAAGCTATGGACTATAATTAATAATATAATTATTATAGCAACAATTCAATTGTAACAAAGGTGCTGCCCTAATGCAAAATGTTAATAATAGGGAAAACTGTGTGTATAAGAGAGGGGTGTACAGGAACTCTGTACTTTCTGTATAATGTTTCTTTAAATCTACAACTTCTCTAATTTAAAAAGAGAGAGAGACAGTAACAATTATATGCAATGCATGATCCTGACTGGATTTAATAATAAAGGAGTAGATGCCAAAAATAAAATTAGTGGGACATATGAAAAAAATTGGAATACAGACTATAAGCTTTCATGTCAAAATTCTTGAACTCGATAACTGTACTTAAGGTGGTTGCATAATTAAATATCAATTTTCTGAGGAAATGTTTATGGAAGCATTAAATGTCCATGGAGCATGATGTATGCAACCTATTTTCAAATGTTTAGACAATAGATAAATATATAGACAGATAGATGATATACATATAGATGGATGTGTAGCTAAAATGATATATCAATGTGGCAAAATGTTAAAAGTTGGTGTATCTATGTATCTGGTTGTGAGCTATATTGTTTTCCATATAAGATTTGTATTATTTTTGCAACTGTCCTGTAAGTTTGGAACTAGTTAAAAATAAAAGGTTTTAAAGAAATTAAGAAGTGAAAACCACAAACAAGATTATTTCCTTCTCCTGCTATATGTATATCATGGATTAATTTGGGGGTAATTTGCTCATCATATTCACTCAAGAATTCACACTGGTAGAATAGATAAGATCTCAAATATTGCCTCTGGAAGTGAGTTAGGGACTGATGAGATATGGAGGTTTTCACACCAGATGAAATATCAGAAATCATTTCTGATTACAGCTTATGAGAATATTTCGATTCATCTTTGTTCTCTAAAACTGCTTATGGAAAGTTGTGTTATGGAGTTAAGATGTTTCATTTCTTGGTCGCCACGTTTCATAGTTTATCAAATGAAGGTGTATAATTTTTATTACTTATTGGTTACCAGTGTATACACACACACAGAAACACATATAAACATATATATATACACACACATACACACTCTAGATATATACCAGTATATATATATATATATACTCTTTAAACATATTAGTATATATATCTTTATATATAATCATTTTTCTATATACACTCACTTTCTCTCTCTGCCTTTATATACACACATATATGCGTGCACAAACACACACATGTATACGTGTGGTTTTAACTATTTAGTTTTGTATCTTCTAAGGTATTGAGAGAAAGGAATTCTGTAGTACAGCTTAACTCCATCGTCTTTACCCAGAAATATTATCACTTCATATTATTTTTCCAGTAGTTCAAACTTTCCTACATCTATGCATTCCATATTACATCTTGCATTTTAAACAATTAATTGACTGTTGTTATAGCCTTTCTAAATTTTTACTAATTTAAATAATACTGAAAAATATATCTCTAAATCTTCAGTGATTTCCTTAAGAAGTCTAATTTCCTATTTTCAGGTTATTTGTAATATAACCAAGTTATTTTATAGATAAAATATCTGAAATGTTCATATCAAACTTCAATTACTCTCATTGAGTCATTGAATTACTCACTGGCTGCTTCCTTTAAAATTTTTTTTTGTCTTAAAACATTGGCCAACTTTAGGAAGATACAATTATCTCTCACTTTCTTAGCTGACTGCAATACATACATGTGTACATGAATTCTATAACTTTTTATAGATTTCAACAAAATAATAGATATTTTCATTGATTATCAAATTAATAATTTAATTTAGATAAAATGCATATGTGTATAATATTGAATGTGTTCATCTAAAAATTTAATTGACCTTAAATAAAGATATGTATTCTTCTTTTAACATATTGTTTCTGAATATTTCAAAATTATCATAATATATCGATCTTGGATAAAGTTAAGGGGTTCTTTTTTAAAATAGGCTTTATAACTATAAATTATTGATTTCTGCCTATTGATAAGAATCCAGAAATCATACTAAATGGACTTAATAATTTTATTATATAGTGGAAAACTGAGCTTTTTCCCAGGTAAACAATAATGTCATCTCAAAACTATGAATTTATTTCCTTCTTCTCAGTTACTTATTATATCCTTATATTACTTTTGGCAAAAAAAATTATGCACAACAGCGAAAACTGATGTTGTAAAGTGTGACCATAATATGATTTTTCTTCCTGAACCTTAACAAGAATATACTTAGAGTTACATTGTTAAATGGGACTTTGGCTTTAGGTTTCACATATTTTCATAAAGTTAAAGAATTATCTCTTCCTTTTAGAGTGAAATATTTTTTCCAAAATACTAATGGTATTAAGATTTATTAAGTATCTTCTTCAATATTTAGAGGCATGAGACTATGCTTATTCTTATTTGCTCTGTTAATATGATTAATTAAATTAATAGATTTCTTAATGTTGAATGATCCTTACACCCCTGGAATAATACCAATCTTTTCATGATCTATTATTTTTAATACTTTGACAGGTTTAAGTTCCTAATATTCAAGTTAAAGTTTTTGCACAGAGATGCACAAATAAGATTAGTCTTTAATTTGCTTTTTGAGTGTTATATTTAAAGGATTTGGGGATTAAAGTTATTTCACATGGGTTAAATGAATTGGAGTATTTTATCACTTACTAATCCTCTAGAAATGATTTAAACACCCAAGTAATAATGGGTCTTTTGATTGTTTGATTAATCTATGAAAGCAAGTGGGAAAAGTCTCATTTCTATAGATGACTTACAGGCATTTTTTCCCAGAATATTTCCAGGGTTTCTTATATCGGTTCTTTTGTCTCTTGTGTTTACTTTTCAGTTTTTCTCCCAATAGTAGAGAAGGATGATTTTTTTTTCAATCCAGTCATTAAGCATTTGGTTTTATCACTTGCTTAGAGCCTAAGAGCTTAAGCTGGAGGAATAGTGGGTATAAATTTATGACACAAGTCAGTAGACCAGTAGTCTGGATATAGTAATGGAACAGAATGGATCATGGTTAGTCTATAACGGTCAGTATTTCCTTAACATAGTTTCATTTTGATGTTGATTAAGCAGAGTGAACATTTTTCTATGGTGCTTGTTATGGTTTTGCTCTTCACAGTTAGTATGCCTATGAAACATGTACAATCATGTATATCTGAAGTTTTTGAGTATATCTGCTAAAATAGTGTTTCTATAAATTATTTAATCAGAATCATAATGATATCCCCAACTTCTCTGTATTATTCTTACAATTATACAGACCTACTCCTACAGAATGATGTGACTCTGACAGGACATGCTTCCTTGACATTATTCAATCTTTTTCAAGCAGTACAGTTTCTAAGTCAGGACATGCCTTTTTAAAATATATATATATAGTATCAACTCTTTTGAATTCAGAAGAAATATATCCAAGCTTCTAAAGACTATGTGGCATGATTCTTTAATTTCTTGTGCAGTTTCAGCTATTTGCTAGTTTTCTAGTTGTATGGCCATTTCATTTACAAATTTGGATTAAGGACTTTAGATGCTTGTCAAAATATACTTTGTTGCATACTAGGAAATGTAGTATAAGGTAGATGTTAATAAATTCTAATAGAGTCAATAAAGGGTAAGCTAAACAGTTAATGATCTGCACACCCCTGTATCTAAAGTAAAGAAAATGGAAGTATTTTTTCTGCTTCAAGGGTTAAAAAGAAAATGTTAATATATGCCTATATTTGAAACATTTTCTTTTAAAGACATTTATACTTAGCACAACAAAATTAAGACTGAAGGAAGGAAATGATAAGAAGGCAGATGTAGTCTGGCTAAAAGAAAAAAAGCATTCTGTTATTTTAACAGTGGAATAATGGGATTAATAAATATTTAATGTAGTAATTTCTTCATGACTAAAGAATGTCTAACAGAAATGGGATGGTCACCTGTCAGAAATTAGATTCCTATATGACGAAGTATTTCCAAAGTCCCCTCACTGATTTATTATTCTGATTTCAAATTTTAAATTATACAATGTTACAGACAGAAACATTTCCTTTATTCTAAATATTGAGGGCTCAGGTTCAGTCTTTGCCTTTAATCTTAATGTTTACCTTGAACAAGAAAACTGTGAATTTTACTTTCATCTACCTGTAGATTTATACAATTATATCTTATGTTTCATCTTTTTAAAGATTATTTTTCCTTATAATTGTGACTGCTGATCTCAAAATTGGTTTCTGGTAGATGAGGAACTGTATAATGTGGTGTATAAAATTGCCTCCTTCTGGGTTGGAAAAGCAGATCCATGTAAAATTAAAAGCCAAATGCTAGCCTTTTATTCGTCCCTCAAATGTTAACCAATTGAGTCTTCAGTGAGATGATTCATATAACATATATTTACAGAGTACACAGGCTTTGCTCAACATCGTGGGATACAGCAGTGAACAAACCCATGTGAAATCACTGCTCTAATGAGCTTCCATTCTAGTTGGGGAGGAGGAGACAGGCACTAAATACACAAACACACCAATATGTAGTATATATGATTGTGATACATGTTTAAAGGTAATATAAACCAGAGCAATGGAGGGGTGGAGCATACTCTTTCAGGAAGTGCTCTTTGGTTGGTGACATCCTTCCCTCTAATTCAGGAGACAAGGCGGCAAGTCAGGAGGCTACCTATGGTAAGGAGATTTCCAGCAGAGAGCATAGCAAGAAAAATATCCTGAAGCTGCAGCATTTTGGGGGATCCAAGTGACAAAGGACAACAACAAAGGGGAGAGGTGAGGGGATGAGAAAAAAAAAGGTGGTCAGGGGCAGATCTTTGATGCTCTGTAGGCTCTGATAAGGCCTTTTTATTTTATTCAGTGAGATAGGAAGTCTTTGGTGATATGAGCAGAGGAAGGGCAAGACCTCACCTTAATATATTGACTTTAGCTCCATCTCATTTAGAACAGAATACGGAAGGGCAAGTGCTGACAGGGAGAACCCTCTTAGGACGTGAGCACAATAATCCTAACCAAGAAGGTTGATCAGTTAGACTAGGTTGCTAACAGTGGACATTATGAGCAATGG
>PVKH010034096.1:0-11918 GCA_004027955.1 Chaetophractus vellerosus
AGTTTGGAGCAAAAGATTACTGCATTAAGTTATACAGTAGGGCACTCAGTAGGGGAAGAAAGTTTATTTTACAGGGAATAGAGGGGGTATTCAGATTCCAGTAAATGGAGAATTCCTACAGTCATAAGCAAGCATACACACAGGACAAGACTTGGGCTCAGATTAGACAGAAAGGACTGTGCACTTCACATTTGCTTTAGGCTGATCTTCTTGTTAGGAGGGCTAAACTCTGAGGGAGACCAACAGCCAAAGCAGAGCCAATTTGCAGAGATTTCGTGTTATAACTATTAAAAATTTTTTATGTGCTGCTTCACCATCCATCTTACTTTGGCTAAACCACTTGCCTCAACACTGATCTTGGCCTAGTTAATAAACAGCTTTCTAGCTCTGGGATATAAACTCCCCCAGACCCCAAATCTGCATTTGTGGCCACCACCCATACCACCCATGCACCTCACCCACAACCCACAGATGGTCCCAAATGAGAAGCTAACCATTCCCTCAGCCCTCAAACCCCTAGTCCCTTTCCCTTTCTGTGTGTGTTTGCTTTAAACTAACTAATCCTTGATCCCTGTGGGAAGTCTACTAACCTCCACCCCTCGACCAAAATAACAGCATAATCCCATTGATCCCTCTCACTCTGCTTGTGTGCTCCCTATCTGCTGGTTGAGCCACTAGAGTCAACTGCACTTCCTGTCAACCCTCTGTCTCTGTGACTTCTCTCTCTGGGACCTGTATGTAACACACTATCTTTTCTCATGTATTATGACCTTGGTTTCCCATTGTGTTGTACCTGACCTTTACCCAGACCCAAATTTCAAATCCAACTTAATGCATTCAAAACACTGTGAAAGGTGTTTTTTGTTTTATTTTGTTTTGTTTTTGCATTGGTTTGTTTTTGTTAGTGCCTGGCACTCAAGAATATTTCTGTCATATCACTAGCTGGTCACAAACTTAAGGAGCACACAGCCCAAGGACTAAATCCCAGAGTTAGCAAATTAAAATATTAAAGTGTACAATGTGCAACAAAATATTAAAAGACAAACAAACAAGAAATGATGGCCCACCCAGAGGAACAAGATATGAATCCAGAAATGATCAAGAAAGAGTTCCAGGCTTTGGACACACTTGACAAAGGCTTTAAAAAATCATCTTCAATATGCTCAAAGAGATAAAGGAGGGAACCAGCTGTAGTTCAATAGGTACGGCTCTGGTTTACCGCATGGGAGGCCCTGGATTCGGTTCCCAGGGCCTCCTCGAGCAGGCAGACCACCTTGAGAAGGCAAGCCACCGCGAGCAGGGCAAGCCACCGCGAGCAGGCAAACTGCTGTGTGATGAGCTGACTCGGCGGGGTGCCGCAGCAGGGGGAGACAAGCAGACACAGAAGAATGCAAAGAGCAAAAAATGAACACCACAAGAACAAGCAGTAAGGGGGGGATATATAAATTAAAAAAAGAGATACAGGAAAATATGGAGAAAGAACTAAAGGATATCTGAAAACCATGAATGAATATGAGACTCTCAATAAAGAGATAAAAATTTTAAAAAGAAACCAAACAGAACTACTGGAGTAGAAGACCACAATAACTGAAATTACAAATTCCTAGGAGGGTTTCAATAGTAGATTGGAGTGTGCACAAGAAAGAATCAGTGAACTCTAAGACAAGACCATTGAAATGATTACAGCTAATGAGCAGAAATAGAGAATTTATAAAAACGACAGAGAAACTAAGAGAGACCTATGGAATACCATCAAGCATACCAATATATGCATTTTGGGAGGGAGTTCCAGAAGGAGAAGAAAGAGAGAAAGCAGAAGAAGGAATATTCAAAGAAATAATGGCAAAAAATTCCCAAATTTAATGAGACATGAATATGAACATTCAAGAAGTCCAATGAACCTCAAACAGGATAAACTCAAAGAAACCATGCCCAGATACATGGTAGTCAAACTGTCAAATGGCAAAGACAGAGAGCTCTGAAGACTCAAGAGAAAAGCAACAAGTTATCTACAAGAAAGCCCCAGTAAGATGAAGTATCGGTTCATCATCAGAAACTATGGAAGATGAAAGCAGGGGAATGAAATTTCAAAGTGCTGAAAGAAAACAATTGCCAACCAAGACTCTTATATCTGGTGAGACTGTCTTTCAAAAATGAGGGACAGATGAAGATATTCCCAGAGAAACAAGAGCCGAGGGATTTCATCACCACTAGGTCTTCCCTATAAACAATAATATGGGGAGTTCTTCAGATTATAAGGAAAGGACACTAGACGATGGATAGATGTGGCATAGAGAAATAAAGACCTCCCATAAAGGTAACTATATGGATAATCATAAATGCCAATACTGTTTGTATTGTATTTTTTGGTATGTAGCTCTACTTTTTACTTCTAACAGCTTCAAAAATATGAGTGCATAAAAAGTAATGATCCATCTATGGTTTTGGACATACAATGTATAAAGATATAGTTTGTAACAAATACAACCAAAAGATGGGGGGATGGGGAAGCAGATGTGGCTCAAGCGATTGGGCTCCCGTCTACCATATAGGAGGTCCAGGGTTCAATTCCTGGGGCCTCCTGGTGAAAAGCAAGCTGGCCTGCATGGTGAGCTGGCCTGAGCAGAGAGCTGGTGCAGCAAGAAGAGACACAGACGAGAGACAATAAGAGACGCAGCAGACCAGGAAGCTGAGGTGGCGCAAGAGATTGAGCAGCTTCTTTCCACTCTGGAAGGTCCCAGTGCCGCCTAAAGAGAAGACAAGCAGACACAGAAGAACACATAGCAGATAGCGAGTGCAAAACAATGAGGGGGTAGGGGAGAAATAAATTTTAAAAATATCTTTAAAAAAAAGGTGAGGGTGTGGAGGAGTGTAGTATTAGTATTGGTGGGTGCTATTAACTTTAAAGTGATATCAAATCAACTATGATTATTATAGATCTAGGATATTAAATTTAGCTCCTTGGTAATCACAAGGAAAACACACACACATAAACATATATACACACACACACAGGAGAAAATTAGAAAGAGCTCAAAATGGTATACTACAAAAAATCTAAATCAAAACCACAATGAGATACCATTTCATATATAGCAGAATGGCTACTATTTAAAAAGTGGAATATAAAAGTGTTGGAGACAATGTGGAAAAATAGGAATCTTCATTCATTGTTGGTGGAAATGTAAAATGGTGCAGCTTCAGTGGAAAATAGTTTGGCGATTCCTCAGAAAATTAATAAGGAATTACCATATAACCTGGTAATCCCACTTCTAGGCGTATACCTAAAAGAATTGAAAGCAGGGACTTGAACAGATGTTTTCACACTGATGTTCAAGGTGGCTTTACACTCAGTTCTCAAAAGATGGAAGTATCTGTCAACAGATAAATGGATGAACGAAATATAGTCTATAAATTCAATGGAGTATTATTCAGCCATAAAAAGGAATGAAGTCCTGATACATGCAACAACCTGGATGAACCTTGAAAAGACATCATGTTGAGTGCAAAAGCCAGGCACAAAAGGACAAATCTTATATGATCTCACCAAAATGAAATAATTATAATAAGCAACTTCAGAGTCAGAAACTAGAATACAGGTTATTAGCAGCCTGAATGGGATAGGGAGTGGGAGTTAAGGCTTAATTGGTATAGGGTATCTGTTTGAGGTGACAGAAAATTTTCGTAATGGATGGTGGTGACAGAAGCACAACATTACAAATGTTATTAACACCACTGAACTATATATTTGAATGTGGTTACAAGGGGAAGTTTTAGGTTGTGTATATGTTAGAAATTAATTAGTGCAAATTAATATGCTGCCCACAAGAAATGCACTTTAAGTATAAAAACACAAACAGGTTCACAGTAAAAGAATGGAAAAAGATATACCATGCTAAGAGTAAACAAAAGAAAACTGAGTGGCTATATTATTATCAGATGATATATTTAAGAGCAAAAGTATTAGCAATCATAAAGAAGGTCATATTATAATTATAAATGGCTAATTTTATCAAGAAGACAAAACAATCCTAAACATTTATGCACCTAATAAAAGAACTTCAAAATGCGTGAAACAAAAAGTAAAAAACAGCAAGAAAAAATATACAAACTCACAATTACTGTTGGAGATTTCAACACTTTTCTCTCCATAATTGATGTAAGAAGGCAGAAAATCAGAAAGTATATAATAGACATGAACAACACTATTAACCGACTTGACCTAATTAACATTTATAGAACACTTCACCCAATGAGAGCAGAACACACATTCTTTTCAAATGGAGATGGAACATTTACCAAAATACAGCATATTTGGGGCCATTAACACAAGTCTTAATAGATTCAAAAGCATTAAGTCATACAAAGTATGCTCTCTGACTACATGCTAGTAAATTAGAAATCAATAACAGAAAGATCTCTAGAAAATCCACCAATATATGGGAGCTAAATAACACACTTCTAATTTTACTATAATCTGGAAGGGTAGGAAATTTCTCAGCTCTAATCTAACTCACAAATATATGTTGGCATAAAAGAAAGAAAAACTGTAAAACTCTGTTTTCTGGTATAGAGGAAATACTGACAATAATCATATGAGTTAAGTTTAGGGTTAAAGCAGAGCACACACCTTTGTGGCTAATGATCAGGATATAGGTAGGGGACTGTTAATGGATCCATTTTCATTAAGGATTCCTCAGCCACCTTATTCCTCAGGGATAGAGACTCTTGGAGATGCTAGTGACTTTGCAAACACATTAATGGGTCTATATGGGGCCAATTATTCTCACTTCCTTACTTGTCTCTTAAACCTTCATCAATGAACACATCCTCCTCCTCAGATTTGAGATAAGCTGAGCCTAGGCTGCTGGGTTGCCCAGGGGAAAATATAGCTCTGGGGGGAGGCTCCTGCCAGCAAAGGACCAGAGGTGAGAGTGGGGCTGCTTTACTCCTCTTATCATGTGAGAGGTTAGAGTCTGATCCTTGGATTCAGACAACAGACACAATGGGTCTGTTTTTGTCTTTACTGCTTTTCTACTGAAGGTTTGTGTTTTGAATCCCAGAACAACAGCTCTGTCAAGTGCTTTGCTGGAATTAAATGATTTGCTTAAGAATATCTCAAGCAACTCGGAAGGAGGAAATTCCATGGCTTTAAATCATCATCAGGTAGTACCCAGATTTCTAGAAATTAACTACTGTATGCCTTCTGGAGGGAAGAGGCATCCAGGACAACCATCTCACCCACAGGCTGATTTTCCAGGATACAGAGAATTCTAGAAAGTTAGGAGAGGATATTTATATGTACCTCAGGAAGAAGACATGTCTGCTGTTGCAGATACCCAATGATTTACTGTTTCAGAGACCACCTGGTTCAGAATCACTGGCTTTTGGGGCCCAGCTACAGACCTATTGGAACAAGCTTTCTGGCGTTGGAACCTGGAATATACACGTATAATAGCTTCTTGAGTGAATCTTGGACACCTTAATGTTTTAGAATCATTGTTTGGGATCATTGTTGCTCAAAGAAACTCACTGGATGCCTGCCTTCTGCAGGTGCTCTCACTGTTATTGCAGGCAGGAAGTCAGGGAGCAAGGTAGAAATAAAGCCCCTTGCCCAGCCATTCCTCATCTACAGGCCTTAAGCACCTGCTTCTACCCTTAGGCACTCCAACCCCTAATTATTTAAATCAGATAAAACTACCCTTAAGATTCCTTTCCACTTCTAATTTACAGGTACCCTGCAACCAACAAAAATATTGATTATTGCAACACCTCTTGAAAAGCTGTCAAAGACGCCTTTTATGGCAATTTCTCCACAATTCCTTCCTTGACTAAATTCTGTACCTTGAAGAATTTTGAATTTAGTGCAGTTGGAGAATAGAGATGACAGAAGAAAAGGGAGAAGAGAGAGAGAGAGAGTTGATGTAAAGTAAGTAATAAATCTGGAGACTCTGACCAGCTATCATTTTACCTCCCACCACCTGACCCTATCCCACCTCACTTCCCTAGGCATTGGCCACATTCCTATCTGTCTGCTTTCGCCCATTATTTTAATCAGAGAGGGACTTGCAGACCCACTACCAAAACTGAAACAGTCTCTTGAGGAAGATGATTTGAAGGAGGAGCACAAGAAATTCTACTACATTCGATATCCTTGAAGTTCCTGTAAGTTATTGCCATCTGGGATGTTTACAGTTGATTTTCTAATGTCCTAGCAATTTGCCTTGGAGTGGAGTTGACTTTTGACACCAATGGGGCCAAGGACATTTGCAACCCAAATATAGGGTGGCCCACATTCCTGTAATAATGGGATTTATTATAAACTAGCAACTGAAGGTTTAAGACTGGGCTGAATGTTGTATCTCAGTGACATGAAGTAAATCCCAGAGCTGTGTTCCATATGCTCTGAAAGCAGTTACCAATGTTTCATGTTCAAATTTGCACTCTTTTATTATGGGTGTCTCAGTTTTATTAGGGCATTTTATCTCTCTGGGCATTACTAAGCTTTTTTCCTGTCACCATTCAGTGTTCTGTCAACAGCCATAAGATATTCATACTTGACAACTAGTTTTAGTTTACTGTATGTCTAGAATCCTCCTGCCCTGGTAGTTTGCAGATTCTGGAGACTGCCACTGAGATAAGCTAGAACCTTTTGCCTGCTTTAAACAGCTCCTTCCTTTCCTGAATCCTATCAATATATTTCACAACTGTTACTTTCCTCAAGGCAGGAGGAGATACTCGCTTTTGTCCTTTTCTGTCCTAATCCAAACACATCTGCTGGCTTCAAAGTCTTCACAACAAGGTGTTTAACTCCAGAACGAACCTAGAGGTGACTCAGAAACGTGGGTGGCAGAACAAGCAATGGAGTAGTGGGGAGAGTGGTATTTACATGATGTATCCAAGGCCTTGTCCTCTCTCTGAATAAAAAAGGGCATTTTTGCAAAGCCTCAATCTTGGAGAGGGTCTTTTCCTTCCCTGCTGGCCCCAATAACGCCTGAGACCAGGGTGATTCTGTTTACTGGAAATAACTGGTACCTTCATGAATGATGATGGCACTTTCCCCTTGGCTAATACTCCTGAGTTAAAGAGCTCAATTTGCTCTTTACAATCCCACACAATCCCCATCTGGCCACATCCCCAGCCCTCATCATCTTTAGATCCCACAGCCCTGCATAACTGGTGCCGAGTTCACAAGGGCAGTTTTATAGATAAGCCAATGAACTACCTTAAAATCCTCTGGAACATTCAGGATCATCTGAAGACCTGTTCAGTCACTCTTGCTTAGCACATGTCTTTGTCTATATTGTTTGGTGGTAGGTTACCTGCTAAATTTTGTTGTTGTTTCATTTTACTTATGCATGCTTAACTATGTGTTAGGTCTTTTACCTCAATGAGGATAATCATAGCTAATGTTCTTTGAACTTTCATGATGTGTCAGATTTTGCCCAAAGCGCTTTACATGGATTAACTCACTAAATTTTTATAACAATTCTTTCAGATAGGTGCCATATCCCTATTTTATAGATGAGAAAACTAAAACTTAGAGAAGTCAAGTAACATTCCCAGGGTTACACAGCTAGATAGTGGTGAGGTCCCGCCTTTGAAGCTTGGCAGTCTGACACCAGAACCTGTGTGCTTAAACTCCAAATATACTGTCTCTAAAATATAATCTCCTTGAGATCAGGCACTCTTGAACTACCGACAGGGACAACACAGGGCTAAGCATATAGAAGACTGTCAATAGATATTTGGTGAGGCAATATTTCATTACTTGGAATTTGTAAAGATTTCTGAAAGGCCAAATTGTGTCTATTTCCTTGATATTTTTCCATCATCACTTGAGCAGTGCTTACTAACCAACTAACCAACCAGTCAACTAGGGAAGAGACTCTCTATGACAGACTTCCATCTACAATGCCAAATTTCCTCAGCAAGACTGATCTTCAGAAGGCTGTGCTTAGGGTAGAACTAAAATAAGAGTCCCTCGGTGTTTACCCTCATTTCTGGCGGTCCCCTCTTTCTACATCCCCATAACACTGGAAAGCATGGATGGGGCCAACCTGAGCCAAGGGATTGAGTTTGAGCTCTTGGGCCTCACCAGTGACCCTCAGCTCCAGACACTGCTCTTTGTGGTGTTCCTGGGCATGTATGTCCTCACTCTGCTGGGGAATCTGGTCATGTTCTTCCTGATCCATGTGAGTGCTGCCCTGCACACACCCATGTATGCCCTCCTGAAGAGCCTTTCCTTCTTGGATTTCTGCTACTCCTCCACGGTTGTCCCCCAGACCCTGGTGAACTTCTTAGCCAAGAGGAAGGTGATATCCTACCTCGGCTGCATGGCTCAGATGTTCTTCTACGCAGGCTTTGCCACGAGTGAGTGCTATCTCATCGCAGCTATGGCCTATGACCGCTGTGCTGCTATTTGCGACCCCCTGCTGTACTCAGTTGCCATGTCTCCTGAGGTCTGTGCCTCTCTGATTGTGGGCTCCTACAGTGCAGGATTTCTCAATTCTCTTATCCACACAAGCTGCATCTTCAGCCTGAAATTCTGTGATGCTCATGTGGTCACTCACTTCTTCTGTGATGGACCGCCCATCCTATCCCTGTCTTGTGTGGATACCTCCCTCTGTGAGATCCTACTCTTCATTTTTGCTGGTTTCAACCTTTTGAGCTGTACCCTCACCATCCTGGTCTCCTACCTTTTCATCCTCATCACCATCCTGAGGATAAACTCAGGCCAGGGCAGGTTCAAGGCCTTTTCCACCTGTGCCTCCCACCTCACTGCTGTCTGCCTCTTCTATGGCACAACACTTTTTATGTACCTGCGCCCCAGGTCCAGCTATGCCTTGACTCAAGACCGCACGGTTGCCGTGATCTACACAGTGGTGATCCCAATGCTGAACCCCCTGATCTACTCTTTGAGAAATAGGGATGTGAAGGAGGCTTTAAGAAGAGTTTTGGGTAGGAAAACAATGGGATAAAGATCTTCTCAACTCATCACATGGGCATATTCCCAAGCTCTCCTCTGTGAATAGTGGGCATGCCCTAGTCTGCAGGTGCATCTGCATCTTCCTGCTGCAGAAAGAAGCGATAGTGTCAGAAACTAAAAAGAAGTGAGAAGGGAGATCTGCTCATTGCACAATGGCAAAATTTAGTTTTGCCTTTGTTCAAATACTTCATATTTCTAAATTCATGAATATTTTAATTTATTATTAGAAAGTGACATATATTCTTCATAATAAAGCTTTCCCCTTAACTAACTTAAAGACCTTTACTATCCAGGAAAATCCTCCCAATTCTCTACAATCTCATTTTTGTAAAAACTGACTCCATGACAAAGTTTTTATGGTTGTCTACTTTTTTTTTTAACAGCTTGTTTTCTTAAAAACTATTTTTTTTAATTAGAGAAGTGGCAGGTTTACTGAAAAGTCATGTAAAAAATACAATGTTCCCATATATACCCTATTGTTGATACTTTGCATTAATGTGGTATCTTTGTTACAAATTCTGCAAGAATATAAAAATATTACTTTTAACTATAGTCCATAGTTTACATTAAGTATATTTTCCCCTTATATAACCCTATTAGTAATACTTTATATGAGTGCCATACATTTGTTTTAATTCATGAAAGAACATTCTTACACTTGTACTATTAACCCAAATCTGCCATCTACAACAGAGATCACTGTGTATACAAGCCCATGTTTTATTTTCTAACTGTTGGAATTTTGATTGGGATTGTGTTGAATCTGTAAATAATTTTGAGTAGAACTGTCATCTTAAAACTATTTACTATTCCAATCCATGAACTCGGAATGTCCTTCCATTTATTTAGGCCTTCCTTGATTTCTTTTCAGCAATGCTTTGTAGTTTTTGCATACAAATCCTTTACACCCTTGGTTAAATTTATTCCTAGATATTTTACTCTTTTTTTTTTTTTTTTACCGGGAGGTCCCAGGGATCGAACTCAGGTCCCTCCATATGGGAGACTGACACCCAACCATTTGAGCCACATCCGCCCCCCCGATATTTTATTCTTTTAGTTGCTATTGTAAATGGAATGTTTTCTTGATTTCTTCCTTAACTTGCTTATTACTAGTGTAATGGTTTGAGAGTTTTATCTAATTATGAATTCCAAAAATATAAATTGAATCATGCTTGTAAACTGATCTGTTCATCTGGGCATGATTGGTTTATGATTGGGGTGTTAACTTCCTCATCCGTGGGATGTTGAGCCCCACCCCTTGATGGGTGTGGTCTCAAGTATAAAAGGCAAGACAAAAGACAGAGATTGGAGAAGCAGAGATTTGAGAAGCAGTTCTGATGTTGGAGAGGAGCGCTCCAGGAGAAGACAAGTGAGCCGTTCACCCGATAGTCTACAGCTGGCCTTGTGGAGAGATGCAAAAGCATAGAGAGCCTCATGGTCTACAGCTGAACTTGTGGAGGAAACAGAAGCTAAGCCTGGAGAGAAACGCAGCCCCGGGAACAGAGGAACCCAGAAGCCTGAACACTGGAGACGTCGGCAGCTGTCTTGCTCAAACAAGTGGACTTTGGTGAGGGAAGAAATTTATGCTTTGTGGCCTGGTAACTGTAAGCTTCTACCCCACATAAATACCTATTATAAAGACAGACCAATTTTTGGTATATTTCAAAAGGCACCCTGTGGCTGACTAATACAGAATTGGTACCAGGAGTGGGGTAGTGCTTTTTGCAATTACCAAAATGTTGGAATGCTTTTATAAATGGGTAAGGGATATTTTTTGGAGGAATTATGAAATGTTTGATGGAAAAGGCCTAGATTGCTTTGCAGAGACTGTTGATAGCAATATGGAGCCTAAAGTTCTTTTTGATAAGGCCTTAGAAGGAAACAATTGTGAGATGGATGCTAAAGAGACTTTTTATGATGCCTGTAATGGTTTCAGAGTTTTATTTAATTGTGAATTCCAAAAATATAAATTGGATTATTCTTGTAAACTAATCTGTTCATCTGGGCATGATTAAGTTATGATAAGGGCATTAACTGGGCCCTGCCCCTCGGTGGGTGTGGTCTCAAGTATAAAGGCTAGGCAGCAGATCTGAGTTGCAGAGATTTAGAGAAGCAGAGAATTGGAGAAGGAGATTTGAGAAGCAGTTCTGATGCTGGAGTGAGCCGTTTGCCCAATAGTCTACAGCTGGCCTTGTGGAGAGACGCAAAGCATAGAAAGCCTCATGGTCTACAGCTGAACTGTAGAAAACAGAAGCTAAGCCCAGAGAGAAACGCAGCCCCAGGAACAAAGGAATCAAGAAGCCTGAACCCTGGAGACGTTGGCAGCCATCTTGCTCCAACATGTGGACTTGGGTATGGGAAGAAATTGATGCTTTGTGGCCTGGTAACTGTAAGCGTCTACCCCAAATAAATACCCTTTATAAAGACCGACCAATTTTGGTATGTTTTCAAAAGGCACACCTTTGGCTGACCGAAACAGAATTGGTACCGAGGAGTGGGGTGAGTGCTTTTTGCAATTACCAAAATGTTGGAACGGTTTTATAAATGGGTAAGGGGTATTTCTGGGAGGGATTGTGAAATGCTTGATGAAGAAGGCCTAGATCACTTTAATGAGACTGTTGATAGTAATATGGACACTAAAAAGACTTTCTATGATGCCTTAGAAGTAAATGAAGAAACTATTATTGGAAACCGGAGGAAAGGTGATACATGTTTTAAAGTTGCAGAGAACTTAGCAAGATTAACTCCTGGTGTTATAGGGAAGATAGAATTTGAAAACGGTGAACCTGAGCATTTAGCTGAAGTACTTTCCAAAGTAAACCTGGAGAATGTGGCTTGGCTTCTCCTTGTAGCTTATAGCAAAATACTAGATGAAAGAAATACACTAAGGACTGAACTTTTGGGCACAAAGAAAACAGAAACTGATTCC
>PVKH010034097.1:0-11946 GCA_004027955.1 Chaetophractus vellerosus
AAGCAATCAAAATTTTGAAAAAGAATGCAAGAAAATAATTCCTTTTACAATAGCAACTAAAAGAATCAAATATCTAGGAGTAAATCTAATCAGGGATGTAAAGGACTTGTACACAGAAAACTACAGAACATAGCTAAAAGAAAAATTAAAGAAGATCTAAATAAATGGAAAGACTTTCTGTTTTCATAGAATGGAAGACTAAATATTGTTCAGATGTCACTTCTACCCAAACAGATTTACAGATTTATTGCAATCCTAAAGCCAAAAACCTTCTTTTTAGAATTGGAAAAGCCAATCATCAAATTTATAGGAAGGTAAGATGCCCTGAATATCCAAAGCCATTTTTAAAAAAGAACAATTTAGAGTGCTCACTTGGTGATCTTAAAATGTATTACAAAGCCACAGTACTCAAAATAGCATGCTATTGGCATAATAACAGACATAGACCAATAGAATAAAACTGAGAATTCAGAAATCAACCCTCAAATTTATGGTCCACTGAATTTTGACAAGAGAGCAAAGACCATTCAATTGGGAAAGAATAGTTGGAAAACTGGATCTCCATTTGCAAAAGAATAAAGGTGGACCCTACCTCACACCACATACAAAAAATGAACTCGAAATGGTTCAAAGACCTGTATATAAGAGCAAGAACTATATAACGCCGAGAAGAAAATATAGGGAAGGATCTTCAGGAACTTGTGTTAAGCAATGGTTTCTTAGACTTTACACCCAAAGAACAAGCAAAATAAGAAAAAAAAAAAAGAATAATGAGACCTGATAAAAATTAAAACCTTTTGTGCCTCAAAGGACTTTTTCCTGAAAGTAAAATGACAAGCTACAGTATGAAAAAATATTTGGAAATCACATATCCAGTAAGAATATATAAAGACATCCTATAACTCACAACAGAAAGACAATTAAAAAAGCAATTAAAAATGGGCAAAAGACTTGAATAGACATTTCTCCAAAGAAAATATATAAATGGCCAAAAAAGACATGAAAGGATGTTTAACATCATTACCTATTATAAAAATACAAATCAAAGCCACAATGAGATACCATTTCACACCCACTAGAATGGCTACATTTAAAAAGGGAAAATTATAAGTGTTGAGCAAGATGTAGAGAAATAGGAATACTCATTCATTGCTGGTGGCAATGTGAAATGATGCAGCCTTTGTGGAAAACACTTTGAAACTTCCACTGAAAATTAAGTATAAAATCCCCATGTGACACAGAAATCCCACTTATAGGTGTTTACCTAAAAGATTTGAAAGCAGGAGCTCAAGCACATATTTGCACAACAATGTTCACACCTATATTATTCACAACTACCTAAAGATGGAAGCAACCTGTGCCCTTCAACTGATGTATGCATAAATAAAATATGGTATATGCTTACAATGGAATATTATTCAGCCATTAAAATGAGTGAAGTTCTGATACATGCAACAACATGGATGAAACTTAAAGACATCACATCCTAACTGAAATAAGCCAGACTCAAAAAGACAAATATTGTATGACCTCCCTGATATACTATAATAAGAATATGAAAATGCATAAAGTCAGAATCTAGATTATAGTTCACCGGCATATAAGGTAGAGGTAGGGAATAGGAATTTAAGGCTTAAAATGTACAGAGTTTCTATTTGGGATGATGGAAAAGTTTTGGTAATCGATGGTGGTGATGGTGGCACAATATTGTGAATATAATTCACAACACTGAATTATGTATTTGAAGGTGGTTAAAGAGGGGAAATTTTAGGTTCTGTATATGTTACTAGAATAAACATTGTTTAAAAATTTTCATGGAACCGCGTAACATAATGAATCATAAGTTAAACCGTGGACTATACTTAATAGTACAATTATAAAAAGATGCTTTCTTCAATTGTTAACAAATGTTCAACACCAATTCAAGATGTTAATGATAGGTTGGTGTATGGGAATCCTGCAATTTATTCATGACTCTCCTGTAAGTCTTCAACTTCTCTGCTAAAAAAAAAGAAAAAATTGTTTTACTTTTAAAAAGTAACTTTAAACAAAGGAGTCAGAGGCGATATAGAAAACTCACAGCAGTCAGCTTCTTTTAACATTAATGATTTCTAATGCATATTATTAATTTTTTGTTTTTTGATGTTTCAAAAGGAAAACTGTCCCAATAAAAATTTTCTTTTGCATTATTTATTATTGGAGTAATAAAGTTGTAGTTTTCTCTGAATGTAAAATCTAAGCCTTTAAAATGAATAATGATACTGATTTGGAGGCTGATTACATTTAAAAAAACAGATAAATGTGTCACTATGATTCTTTTTTTTAAATCAAACTCATGAACTATTGATATACCCCCAGGTAAACACTAAGTTTCTATGGAGTGAAGAAGATTGGTGGGAGCAACACACAGAGTAAGTACAGAATCTACAGAGGCCATCTGTCAGTGGATATTAAAAAATTACCTACATTTTTATAAATATTTGATCTTTTCCTACTTCAAAGGAGCATTATATTTTTCAAGTGAAAAAATAATTCCCCTCAATATCTAGATTATTTTCTAAATTGAACTTAACTGTAAATTATTTTTCAGAAGTTTCTTGAAAACTTTTTCTCTGAGATGTGGAAACATAAAACTTGGGAATCCAGCTTCTTTCTTCCTATGCATAATAGTTTGGGGAAATGTTCAGGTCTCTAAGAGAAGCCCCCAGGATGACAGGGAGTCACATCCAACACAGCCCAGAACACTAGCTCAGCCTTTCCTGGAAGGACATGATTGCATAGAGTACCTGAAATAATGCTGTTTTCCCCCAAGAACTGTGCATGGCAAGGGGACCAGGACCAAAGGGGACACCCACTAGCCTGCAGAAGCATGGGCAGTAGCAGAGTCAGCCGTGATCAGCAATGGGTGCCATGTGCTTCCGCGGATAAGCCTGGTTATATCACCAGCATATTTCATGAGCATAGTGGCCAGTGTATAGTGTACAGATGTAGAGACAACGAAAGCAGGTGTTTTGATCCCAAGCTAACACATGGGTGGTCCCACACCCAATTGCTTTCTGAAGGGAAGATCCTCATTGATGTATTCCCAAGCAACGTCTCACTGAGGAAGAGTGGGAAGGGTTCGAATTTAAGAGTGTGTTCTCAAAATTGACTGAGTCATCCCCAAAACCTCTTTCTTTAGCATAAAAATGAGGTACCATTAATTGTCAAGTCTCTCTTCTGCATTACCTAGTGAACACAAGAGGAAGTTTAAATCACTTATAGGAAATGACAAAACATGTTTTTATACATTCATGGCCACATATTTTACACTTCACTGTAATTCTATTATGCTTCTCTAATGTGTTTATTTCCCCACTTTAAAACAACTATTTTAAACTATCTACTTCTCAATCTTCTTTCTCATCATCCTTTCACTGACTGCTTCTCTGACCGTTTTTCTACCACTTTTTTTCACCCAATCCCCACCCGCATTTTTCCTTCTGCCTGTTTTAACAAATGTTTATTGATGTTATCACGATTTTAGGATTGCCAGATTTAGCAAATAAAAATACAGGCACCCAGTTAAATTTGAATATCAGATAAAACAAGGACTTTTTTTAGCATAAATATGTTCCAAATATTGCGAATGTACCCTCTATTTTATCTGGCAACATTATACTATATTATTTCCTATTTATGTAATTTGAATATTTTTTTTCCAGAATTATCTATGTAATTAAAAGAAACATTCCCCTTTGCACGATGCATATTATTTTACTTCCTTTTAAAATTAATATAATGAGACCATATAAAAGGTATTTAAATATGCTAACCTCTAGATTCAAACATGCAAGCAGGGAACTTCTTCAATGCCTGTGAAATTAAGATTCACACTTTGATTTTTCTATACAAAAGCTGGGTCAGTAGGCCTCCCTGTGGCTATTTTGCAAACATAATACTAACTCAACTGCAATTAAGATAAAGAGAATTCTTTTTGATAGAAATTCAGGCTAGATTTTAAAAGACTTGAAATCCATTATATGCTTCATCACTCTTACTTGAGGTGAACATAAAAGTCACTCCCCTGGCAGCCTCAATGCCCATTCCATTTTATTTCTGCCTAATTACCATACTTAACATTAAACCCCAAGCTAAGTTAATGATACAGTGTTTCAGTTATTTCTTCCTACATAGCAAACCACCCCAAAACTTAGTGGTTTAAAAGACCAACCACTTTATTTGCTCACAATTCTACAATCTGGGATGGATTGAGCAGTTGTTTTGCTGGCCTGCTGAATGTTTCCTCGAATCCATTCAGGTGGTGAGTTGGGTTGGTAGGGAGTAGACTTAACTAGGATCCTGGGATAGTTGGGCTTCTCTCTCTCCTTAGTTCTGGGCTTCTCCATCTTCACATTGTCTCTCTATGTACTCTCTCCATTTGTTCTCCTCTGCAGGGCATACTTTGGTATACCAAGGCTCCCAAACATGCAGAAGTGGAAGCTGTTAGGCCTTCTTAAGGTTTAGGCCAGAAACTTCCACTTAGACCAATGCCATGTCCACCACACTCTATTAGTTAAAGCAAGACATAGTCTCAGGACAACTCAAAGTAAACTCTGAGAGGCAGGGTTCATTGGAGCTGCCAGTGTAACAGGCTACCAAATGTAGTTAAGTGTTGGTCAACAATTGCTGTCTTATAAATTAATTTAATGATATTTTGATGATAAAATTGGTGAAATGGCTTATATCACTTACTCTCTCTTTATTTCTCTAGTAAATATATACAATTAAAGGAGGGGATGGGAAAACTCCAGGGAACAGTACACAAAGCTTCCTTTAATGTGTGTAGAGACCTAGATTCTTGCTAAATCTTTTATTTATTTACTTATTTGTTTGCCTATTCTTTTTGTGTATTGTGTTTTTTTCTTTTCATTTTTTTATTAGAGAAGCTGTGGTCTTACAAAATAATCATGCATAAGTGTGTAGAATTCCCACAAATCACCCCTCCATCTACATATTACATTGTTGTGGAACATTTGTTACAGTTTATGAATAAACATGATCAGACTATTACCACTAACTATGGACCATAGCTTATACTTAGTATATTTTTTTCCATATACCACCTATTATTAACACTATGTATTAATATTGTGTGTTTGTTATAGTTCATGAGAAAACACGCTCATATTTGTACTGTTAACCACAGTCCACCTTCCACCACATGGTTCACTGTTATACAGCCCCATGTCTTGTACATTCTATTCAAAGTGAAGAGTCAGTGGCTCTCACTTTCATCACAGAGTCGTGCAGTCATCACCCCAGTAAAACTGAGAAATTTTCCTAGTCCAAAAGAAAAAATCTCATAACCCTATTATTGACCCTTAGCATTGATACAGTATCTTCTTTGACATTGATGCAAGAATATCACAATATGAATCTTTTTGAGATATGTTACATACAGAGATTGCATGAATCTTGGTTGCACAAGTTGATGACTGACTCCCTTTATGTACAATGAAGTTACCACTACCATAAGAAAATATAAGATATCTATAGCACCATAGAAGGCTCCTTCATGCTCCTTTCCTGTCAGTCTCTCTCCCAAGGGAAAGCACTATTCTGACCTCTATCACTACAAATTCATTTTATCTACTTTTGTCTAGTTTGTGGTCTATATTGATAAATATCCCATGGGTACTTGAAAAGAATATGCATTTTGTAGTAATTGGTTGTAGAGTCTTATGCATGCCCACTAGGCAAAGGTGGTAAAATCTGTTGTTCAAACCATCTATATATTTACTGATTTGTTTTCTATGTTTCTTCTATGAGATAATGAGAGAGGTGTATTAAAATTTCAAATGTCTGTATATTGTTCTAGCTCTCCTTTTAACTCCATCAACTTTTGTTCTATAAATTTTGAAAGTATGATATTAGATAATTACACATGTTTTTCAGGGGCTTTAACTATTTCTCTGCCAAATCCTTTAATTTTCCTTTTCTCTAGTCTAGTTGATAACTACAGTATCAGTGCCCCAAGGAAAACAATTTTGTGTTGACATCATAAAAATAGCAGATACCTGGTATCTTTCATGCTATGAAATTGTAATCATGGCCATCCTCTATCTCTTCACTTAGAGAAGAATAGAAGGTGACAAAAATTTAATATGATTTCTGAAGACCAAAACCTAAATAAAGCTTGTTGCAATTTTTTTTTCATTTTGGATTTTCAGTTGTACAACTGAGACTAAACTTATGCACTGATCACAGGTATTCTATACCATCCCTTCTCCAAACAAGGACACAATAGCCGTTTCCAGTTTACTTAAGCATCCCTTAGGTTTCTTGATTCCTCCACTACATTCAATTCAAGTAACATAGATGCTCCTTGTAAATAGCAAGATTATATCCAATAGTGGGGTTTGCTTGTTCACTTTTTACAATTTTCTGACCATAGTTCTGATAAATCATTCTTTCTAAGTATCATAATTCAAATGACAATATGCTCTCTGCTTGACACAAGCTTTTTATTGCCATTGTTTTAACAAATGTCCTTGGGTATTAATCCCATCAGACATACAACAACTTTGTCAGATAAGGGAAAAGTAGTTTAATAGCTTTGTGTAAAAATGTATGAACAAGAATTTCTTATTCTCCTTCCCTATCTTCTTTTTTGCCAATATTGCCCTATGATGTATTGGTGTCACTAGAGAGGTTGAATAAGAATATTTGTGAAGTCCCAAATGATTCTCTGAAAAGTTTATTAAGTCTGATGAAGATTAAACAGAGGATGAGATATATTTTAACACAACCACTCAAAAATAATTTAGACAATTTTTATTTAATTCTGAAAAACACATATATTATGAATGTATATGTACATACATATATACATTCTTTTGTAATGTTTTTAATGTAATATTATCAGCTTATTTATTAATATATAGATTCACATACTATACTTATGTAGTTTAACCTAATTTCCATCAAGTCAAAATGAGAGATATCTTCTTAGATGTGTTCAGTAAAAATTACTCATAATGATTTAGTTAATTGTTGAGAATACATTTTATTCTTATATATTTTTATAATGTTGCTTTCTTTGAGAGGATTGAAAAATTAAAACCTTGTATGGTGAACACTTTGTAAATTGTATAAAGAGAAATCGTTCACTCATATTTAAATGGCTAGAAGACATTTCTTGATTCAATTAGATTATCATAATTTAGTAATCATTAAATGAAAGTTTCATCATAAATTTCAGCCAAAATAAAATTTTTCATTAGGATATATGAAATCTGATCACAACTCTGCCATTATCTGCCTAAATATCTAATTAGTCAACTATCTTATATAATCACTTAAATTCCATGGTCATGTAAAATGGGAACCAGGTAGGACTAGCTGATCTTTTTGGTAATCATAATGATAAAAACCTGTCAGGACAACCACTGAGGAAAAAACAGGAAGTAATTACAGAATGATGATCTTCCTTCAGTGCTGCTTTAAGAATAAAGGTATAAACTCTCTGAGGTGGGAGTTGAGGCAGGCTAAATCGGGAATCAATAGACAAATATGGAGCCTGGCAGAAAAACTGCCACCATTAAAAACGTGGCCATCAGTACCCCAGAAGATGGCTGCTGGTAAAACCTTGTGAGAAACTCCATTCAGAATGAGATTTCTTCTGGAAGCCAGGAGAAGCCCTGGATATTCTCCAGGGGACTTATCATGGGGCATTTGCAGAGAATTGAGGGGTGGGATAATCAATCAAAACAGCAAACAGCCGGGACTCATCCCCTATCATTAGCAAAGGGGTAGAATAATTAATGGTTCAAAAAGCAAGCACAAAGGCCAAGCCAGCCCCTGCTTTTGCCTTCTTTCCCCTTGCTCTCGCCTTTTTCCCCCTGCCTGGAATAGCACGCAAGTAAAACCTGGGCATTAGTAATCTGTAATGGGGAATTGTAGTCTGTAAATCAGCCCTCTTTATCTCTTTTCAGCCCCTTTCCTCTCTACCTGGGACCCATAATCTGTTATTTTCTCCTATTTCTCTTCCCTTCCTTCCTTAATAAATTACTGGCCTAACTAAAAAAAAAAAAAGTGCTAACAAGCAAGATAAAATGAAATGAAAATATTTTCAAGTGTGGGAAAATGATGGCTTTACTTTTTGCAAAAATATAACCAAGAAAATTAGGTGAAGGAACAAAATATTAAGGAAAACTGAAGTTATTTTAAAATGTAAATTCATCTACATTTACCCGTAGTTTAATTTCTAAACTGTAGGACAGGAACAACATATTGGGCCTTCATTAAAAGATATATGCATTAAAAAGTACTTACATGGAAACTCAGTGTAACCATTACAATCATGAATTGGGTTGATTAATTTATGGAACTTTGTAAAGGTTAAGTGCAAGGAAAAGGTAGCTAGTAATTTAAAATTCATTTGCTTATTTATCCTTTCCTAGTTCTATGGTGAAATGATATATAGAAAGTGAAAAATTAGGCTGCCAAAGAAGGGAGAAAACTCCTTCCTCCAATACCTTCCCTTGATAGTAGTCTGGACTATGAAAATCTGGCTTTTGTCTTACATTTGGAAAATGTAATTTCTTAGAACCTATAAGAAATTCTTAGTGGTTAGTTGATCCTGACAATGCAATTACAAGCTATGCAACGGAGAATAGAAGGAAACCCAAGACCAGTTTTGCTTTCTCTTTGCCCCAGTGGCCTTCCTGTTGATGTTGTGCCTAGGTCCAGAAGGCAGATTTCTGTAAGGACTCATGAATGTTTTCTGATTGCTGTGAACTGAGTAAAAATAATTCAATTTTCATATATTTATGTCTGTTTGAATAGGAACTTGTTAAAATTTGTGCTAAATAAATACAGTGGTTAATTTTATTAGTTTGTTTAAATAACTAGGCTTTATACATATACAAAATTTATATTTATAATATTGAGATTTCATTTTAGCTCACCAATCATTTACAAAACACTTCTTGATATGCTAGAGAGGTTCCAGATGGGACTATAAAGGGATAAGGTAAAGCTTCAACACTCAATTTTTATTAATTATATCATTCCTATTTGCTTATATTCCTTTTGTGCATGCCCTCGCTCAATTCAACAGGTTCTTTTCTAAACAGTGGAGTGAAAATTAGTTAAGTGGATACACTCAAGTAGTTTAATTTCATTTGGTACAATGACTAACACAAATAGTCATTATTGAACAACTACTATGTGCTAGGCTCTGGGCTGGGTTTGTCACATAGAAAATTACATTCATTCATCAAAATTGTCTACACATTATATAAAGGAATTAACTAATCAATTCTATTATAACGTAATGGAGTGTGAGGTTTACCAACCCTGATGATTGCAAATGTTATGTTCATTTCATTATATTGTAGTTAGGCTATGGATTGTGGTTGGTCATGGAATTCTAGTGTACTTTAATGATACAATGTTCCTGAGTAACTTTAACATTGAAATTTGAATCTTGTGTTCAAATTTTGGCTCTGCCACTTTTTAAAAGAAAGTATTAGGGGATTGAACCTGGGACCTCATACATGCAACACGGGTGCTCAATCACTGAGTTACACCTGTTCTCCACTTTCTTAATCAATGATCTTTGGCAAATGACTTAAACTTTCTGTGCCTCAGATTTCTCAGTTCCAAAACAGAAATAGTATTTAATGCATACATTTTCTGACAATTAACTTAGTATATATGCAATTAATATATTAAGATGTCTTACTTTGTAGTTACCAAAAATATCATTCTACAGATTCATGATATGATTGTGAAGCTATTTCACAAGGTTCTTGTGAAGAGTAAATGATAATACTATATATATGAAGTGTTTAGACCAGTGTTTAACTATAGATATAAGCTATTTTTGTAGTAATTGATCACAATTCACACTATGGGATTAATCACACAATATCTCTCAAGCACACAAAAAACCTGCTGTGAAATTTGATTCAGAATTTTTCAGATCTGTGCATCAATCTATCCTGGTTGACAGAGAAAAACAAACTTAATTTTTAATGACAAAGCTGATCAAACTATTTTTATTAAAAAGAAGTCAAACAATTTTAATTTACAACCAAAGAGAAGCATGTTCAATGCCTAATATATGAAGAGATGTGTGAAATTGAAAGAGGCAGCTTTCTTCATCAGCAAGTAGGACATGTTGTATGGTATTATCTCTAGTATCATCCAAGTTCAACTGTCTCTTTACTACTAAGTAAAATTTGGTCAGCCCATTTTTATTAATGGACAACAGTTGCAGTTCCAGAATTTCCTTAGTGTAGATACAGGTAAAATGGATGTGTTGTGGGGTGAGGAAGCCCTAATGGACTTGGTGAACTTTGTTTGCACAGGAGACACATGCTAGGTTTCAAAGAGGTTGAGTATGATTGATTTTTATGGGAGGCTGAAGTCCCTCAAAAACATCCCTTGGAACTGAAAATATAAAATGAAATAAATCTTTGTTTATACATTACATTTTGTGGCAGTTTGAAGTTCTTTTATGAGTCCCAAATAGATTATATTCTTAAACTGTGGGTGTGGTATAGATGGAGACATACAGAGACAGACACACAGAAAAAGAAACTGCCATATTTGATCCTGCAATGTGAGAGTAAGTACTCCAGGTTTGCCTACAGCTGAGCTCAAGGAGAGAAGCTCCAGGACATGAGCCATATGCCTGCTAGCTCACAGCTGAACTCATGAAGACAGTGAAGCATCTGAGACTGAGAAAGGGGTACTGGAAAGAGACAAGCCTTATGCCTGGTTATTCACAGTTGAGCTCCAGGAGATGGTAGATTCTGGAGGGGAAGGCAGAGATTGGCAGCTATCTTCTATACCTGGCGTGATGCTAGGATCAACAGAAGCTGAGTTTGGTGAGATAACATCTCTGATGTGCCTTGATTTGGACATTTCACAGCCTCAGAATTTTAAGCTTTTACCCTAAATAAATTTCCAACTATAAAAGCCAACCCATTTTTGGTATTTTTGCATAGGCAGCCCTATGGCAAACTAAGACAATTGTATGTTTATGCTTGTAAATAAAAATAAATCTATATAATTTTATTTTGTAATAATCTATAAGAACTAGTTTGTTGGCACAATGGAAAAAGAAATACCAATGGAGTGTATAAAGATGCGACGTCCAGAGTATTGTCGGAAACAGCAGAGTAGGGAGCTCCAGGATTCATTCCTATCACAGAACAACTATTAAGTAAGCAGAGATTGTCCGAAATTTGAAATTCCAGAGGATCAACATAACACTGTTCAACACCCAGAGAAGAGTGAGAGGAAGAGGCTGATAAATCACAGTAAGGAACAGTAAATTGCTCTTTTGGTGTGGCAATTACTGTGTCCATCCCCCACACAGGTGGCAGGCAGTCGCAGGGTCCAGTCCATGGTTAGCTGTCTGGTGACAAAAAGAGAAATACAAATCTTCCCCAAGACCAGGGGTGGGCAGAGCCAATCACTGATCGTGGCCTTTGATTAGTGAATTAGGATACTGACGGCCCAGCAATGACTGTGGCCATCATTTAAACCCACCACGGACAAAGCAGTGTCAGCCATTGTCTCAACCTGCCCTAGGTAAAGGTCATGGGGAAGAGACTTAAACATGCTACACTTCCTAAGGGCTGTAGGAAACAGGTTGAAGGGCTACATTTGACCAGCAGGCCAAGAAATCTCAACTTTGGGGAACCATGGAAGAAGCTCTTGGTGAATTTCCTGATCCCTCCCCAGGGCATTTTAGTGTCACTTTGAACCCCCTTTCAAGGGTTGCTGGCCCTGTTTAGGCTAGGAAAGATTGAATTGTGAACTTTCTCTGCAGCATGCCCTTCCTCCCAGAATTTCCCTTCAGGCAAAAGAGGTTTGAGCCAATGAAAGGAGAGTAAGACACTATAGATGTAGACAGTCAGAGGCAAATGCTGACTTCAAACACCAGGT
>PVKH010034098.1:0-11923 GCA_004027955.1 Chaetophractus vellerosus
AAGCTGAGCTCTATTTGGTAGATGAGAAATGAGGGTGGGTGGGACCTGGGATTTCTTGAACTTTTATCCTCTGAGGGCTCCAGGGCTGAAACCAAAATTGAGATAGAATCTTGTTCTTTAAACCCTTCTGTTTGTACCTCAGTTTATACTGTCTCTGCGTAAATGCTCTTCACTCCTTACCAGATTCACATTAATAAGGGAAAGGCTTCCTTGTAGCTCTCCCAGACTCTGCTACGCCTCTACGTGGGAATCCGCGCGCAGGGTCTGCAGGGGACTGCGGCGCCTCCTGGTTTCCATGGAGACCCTATTTGATGTCAATGGCGGCTCCGGAACGAGATGGAAACCAGAGAGTTTGTATTTAAATGAGGGAAAGTGGGGGAAGGGGAAGTAAAGAGGAAAGGGAGGAAACTGGAGTAGGGAGAATGGTGGAGAAGAACCGGGTGGTGTACAAGGACTCAAAACGGGGCATGTTAAAATCCCAATGAATTACTCAAACACCCCACGCTTGCAGGAGAAATCAAAGAGGAGGCAGCAGGGGGCAGAAGGGATATTTATTCCACGTGTGCGATATAGCTTCTAAAGACTCATTTTTTATTTCAGGGTGTCAAGGACAGAATTCCTCAGGGAATTCTGTGTCACTCAGCAGATAGTGCTGCTCAGTTTCATTTCCAAGACGCTCGGGAGAGTTTTCACTTCTGTCAGTATCTCAAGTCTCAAAGGTCCATTGTTGTTTAGGAGGGGCCATACCTCTATATTTCGCTTTCGACCGCCCTACCCCTAAAAAGCAATTCAATAAAAGCTTTAGAAGTGCGAGTTCCCAAAGCTTTGGTCTCTGGATTACCTTTTATTTATTGATTGAAATCTCTAGCAAGAGGTTCGGGGGAGGGCGGAGGAAGTGGTTGGGCTGAATATATGCTAAGATCGAATTGCTCCAGGGTTCAGATGATGTCAGTGTGACCTAGTGAATGTTAAATGAGGCTGAGTGACAATCCTCAGAGAGGGCCGACTGCAGAAACCTCCGTGAAAGGACCATCACGCTTCTTTAAAATATTAAGCAGGTGGTTCTGCTGATCTCGGACTGCAACTCCCAAGAGCGCTGGTGGGATCTTGGCTTTCTGCTATAGTCGCTTGAACACTTACTGCCCTAGATAACTGCGGGTCACGTGGAGTTTGTACAAAAAGAGGAAGTCTTTGGAAAACAAAAAAGGCATTATAAACCATAGGAATGCCTGCCAGTCTTACAAAGTAAAACCAATTCAATTTTATAAACACTTTCTGAGGTCTACTATGAGCGAAGTGTGTGCAAAAAGAGTAAGATCTTCTTTGCCTTCGAGGCACTTACACTCTCACTGGTGAGGCAGATATGCTCACAATTAACCAATAGGGCTGTACAGCATGTACCAAATATCTTGGAGACTCTGAGGAAGGTGAAATTAATTATAAAACAGGACAGGAATGGATAGTTTATATTAGCTACTTCTGAGGGCTAGTCTTAGTACAGGGAAAACTTCTGTAAGGATAGAATAGAAAAACAAATTTAACAAATCATGGTTTGATATAAAATGCCAATTCTGTAAAATTGTCTGACAAGTACATAGGGAGTTATTTTTCCTATATTTTTCTCTCTAATGGCATAATTTCTACTGCTGCAATTCATAATAGACTTTGTGTTGGTCCTACCTACATCTTTAATTCTGTTCTATTTTTACTACCACAGCATTTTGGTCTTAGAGGTTCAAGGTTTAATGGTTTCATTGAAAGACAGACACAGGGACTAGAATAATGAGAAGCACTGCTTTAAAAAGTATAGGGGTTCAGGAGCATTAAGAACCATATAAGTCTGAAGGGCACTGAGAAACTTGCATAGTTGAGATAGATTGGAAGAGAGGAGGTATTTGTACCAGTCAGAGTTCCTTTTCAGAGGCAAGTTATTTCGGAGCGAAGAGTCAAGTGATAGAAACACAACAGTTGGAGGCATTTTTGACAAACCTGTCCCTTACCGTCTGAGTATAGTGCAAGTTGTTTAGGCATTATCCTTTTAGTTTTCATTCCCAAATTAGGAAAAATTCAGCAATAAATTAAAAAACATGGAAACCAGAGGCTAATTCTTGGTTTTAAGTCTTTGGATGGAAAACATCAGGATGTAATGGTATTAAAGGAGGACAATTATTTCTTAGAAAGGAGAGAAAAAGAAAGCCATATGTGATGTTTGTAGACTAGTTTGTGGTCATGGTTTCTTGTGTCACTGAGGTATTGTTACTAAAGGTTTCTTTCCAAGGACTTGCTTAAGGTTGACTGAGGAAAATACCTGCTAAAAAGCATCTCCCCAGAGTTTTGGCAATGTGGCAGAATATTAGCCATTTTGGAATGAAACAAACAAACACAAAAAAACAACAAAAAACTTTAAAACACAGAATGCCAAGAATCTACTTATTTCATTCATTTCTTTTCTTTCTCATAGTTACATGGTTAATGGCAGAATCCTTGGGTTCTTAGTTTACTTTCTTTAGAGCCATGCTGCCAAGTTTCTGGATAATTGCATAAAACCTCTTGGCTTCTTTAAAGTCAAAAACACCCACAAGACACATAGATACCACATTCATAAAAAGTCAAAATGCACTTAAATAGTACCTTTTTGTGGTGGCAGTAAATATGGAATGACAGTTCCTACAAGTGAGTTTGGTAATTTAATGAGTGTTCACTTGGTATCACTAATACCTTGAAGCAGAAGCAAGGGAGACAAAACAAAAACTTGAACGAGAAAAGAAGTCATAAATAATAGAAAGGTGATGAGGAAAAAAGTGGAGAAACAAGAGATTAGGAGGAAGAATTAAATAGAACAGGAAGTCTTACACATGTAATAAATAGTTTAGGATCCCACTCTTTACTCTCATCTTGATTTAAGATAGAACTTTTCAGAACTTGAAAGGATCTGTTGATCATCTGGTCCACATTTTCATTTCACAGATGAGAAAGCAGAGGGCTGGAGGCTATGAGTGACTTAAATATCAGATTTAATTAGAGATGAAGCTAACATTAGGACCCAGGTTTTCTGACTCCTAGTCCAGTGCTAGTTCTGCTATACCATTTTTCATCCCTATCAAGGCTAACTGAATCTAAAGTTCTTTGTGATTTAAATGACTTCCCTTTTTTCCTTTAACATCTAACAATAATTTTACAGTTATATTGTTTCTTTACATCTACAAAGTGCTTCATCTTATTTAACCTTTGTACCAATTCTGAGAGAAGTAAATATCAGTTATAAAATGGGCCACATGGGACTTATCTAATTTTGATTTGTGTTTGACTTTTTATTCGCAAATATTTATACAATTTTTCTTTTTTTGTAGAGTATAGAGGTTAATTAAAAATAAATATGCCATATTGTTCCTACTCCTTTAAGAACTTACTTTAAGAAAATGAACCATGTAGAAGTAGGAGGGATGGACAGACTGACAATAAAGGCAAACAAGAAAGAAGTGATGACATGGATGGCAAAAAAAAAAACAAAAAACAAACAAACAAAAAAAACACTTGCAAGTTATTGCCTTCGATGGCAAGGTTTAAATTTGATGATGATTCTAGATATTTATGTTAGAGGAAGCACTAACCTCCAGTTACATCTGTAATGGTGTTCCTTGTTATTTCAACAAAGTTCTCTTTGAAGCTGATGAATTCAGTTCCCAGAAAAAGACCTGGGACTGGTAGGGAAGAAGAGTGCCTCCTCCATCATGAGCTGCACTCTCAGAGGCCCTGCATCCAAGGCAGGATGGTTTCAATCACTCCTGCCCTGCAGTCATTGCTGACACTACTTGGCAGCCCGCCTGCCTCTAATGGAATGTGTCCTGCAGCTGGGAATTAGGTCATCAGTAATTCACTTAATAGCATTTTATGAGCTGGGCTCTGACACAAGAGAGTGATCTGGCCTTACCAGCAGGAGCTTTCCTTGATGTTCAGAGAAGGAGAGAGGAGAATAGATCATCCTGAATAAGCATACACTACGCTTCCAGAAAGTGATGGGTGAGGGTGAGCAAACCTGGATGTTTCTCCAGGCTTTCTATATGATCAGGCCAGCTACATGATCTTGGACAAGTCACTTCCCATTTCTGGACTTTTGTTTCTCTAAGGTCTCATCCAACTCTAGCATCATATAATTCTGATTACGGGACTTTTTGTGGAAATTAGAAAATGCAGGATTTGTCAGATCACTCCTTATTTCCCTGATGGATGATCCTGCTCTTCTGCCCGTAGTGTGTTCTGAAAAGAAAAGCCCTGACTTATAGTTTATTTGTTTCCATGGTGCAAATATTTAGGAAGTGGCAGATTTCAAGCTATCAATCGTTTAACAACTGGCTAGAAATTTTTCTGAAAATCGAACACTTGGCTCGCCTGAGCCAGTACAAGTTGTTCTCCCCCACCTGCATCAGGGAATAGCTCCAGACACATGGTTAGCTTTACCACACACCAACACATGTAGTATATGTATTTTTGTTTTTGTTTCAGATGAAAAGATATTCATAACTTACCTTCTTTGATTCTACTCTAGCTGCTGGTCTTAATTTATTCAAAGCTCTCTCAGAAATATGTGGAGAATTCTCATTAGAAACATGTCCATACTCATACAGCACTTCACATGAATTCCCATTTCTTCGACCACAACACCGACTGCTCCAAGAGATGTTCAGGGAACCATTTGGCTCTTCTTTTATTTTCTCCTGACCCCTAGGACCTCACATCCTTCTTGTTGAGCAACCCAATATGTATCTCATGAATTGTTCAGAAGGGTCACAGCTATACATGGCTTAGAAGTTGAAAGAAACTCACTCAAGTCCTTCTTTCTTTTCACTTGATGTGAGAGATGCCCTTCTTCTGGGTCCTGGAACTTTAATGTACAAAAGCTTCCAATTCTAGGAAAATTGAGATAATTAGGGATGAAATCAGGCCCTGGAATGGTGAAGAATAAAATTGTGAGTCAGTTCCCTTTTATCATCTCAGTAGAATGTGTGTAAAGGAAATATTCAATTCACTATCTACTGAGCATTTATTACATTTAGCACTGCAAAGTATTGTGAAATATTAGAGAAAGCATAAACTATGACACCAGCCTCTAAATTTATCATCTGGTTGGGGAGATAAGATTAACACACACAAATTAATGAAAATTAATTTAAAACATTTTAGAATCAAGTATTCAATTAGGTGGCACAGATTCTAAATGCAGCAGGAGTTTAGGGATAGGTAAAATTACTGGGAGCAAGCATTGGCCAAGAAAACTTAATGATGGCAATAGGGATTAAGCTATCTTTGATGTGAGGATAATGTTTACCTAATTAGGGCAAAGTTACAGGACAAGCCCGGCTGGTATCAAGAAACAGGAGGTGGTGGAAGGTGAAGAAAAAAGTGAAACCCTCGACCTAACACAGTGTGTATGATATGGGAGACTATAGATATAAATAGACAATGGTCAGACAACATATGACAATAGAATGCAGGAAGTCAAACAACAACTTCTGCAGCAATCAGCCCAGAAGGCTCAGAATTTGGTCAATGACACCAAGTTCCCTAATTTTTGGCCCTGATTCCAACTCAGTACCAACCAGAGAAAGCCAAATATGTTTCCCAAACCAACCACATAAGATGCCCTGCTCCTAGTTAGTCTGCCTCCAGGTTCCCTATGCCAACAGTCTCCAATAAAAGCATGCCTGAAGGCTTCTCTTTTTTTCATTCTAAAGCTTTCCCACTCCTTTGCCTGTCTGTGAGTCTCTGCCAAACATAAGTGATGGTGGCTGACTCCCTTACTACATGAAACTCTGAATAAATAGGCCTGTTTGTTTTCATTTGGGTGATTTTCATTTATTTCCACAAGGCAAGAGACCATCCCCATTTAGTTTTGTTTGCCTCCTATTATTACAATGAATTTACATATATGCACACATACACACAAGTTCTCTTTCTCTGTCCCTAACTTGCTCTATTCTCTTCATCTCTACTGTTTTATAGGCTTTCTTACCAATCTTATTAGAATGTCCATAAACAAAGACAAAGGCAAATGTCAAGTGAGCTATTACCTCAAGTTCAGATATAAGTAAAATGAGGTGTTCAGAATAGTCAAAGCTGAGGACATTCTTGTATTTCCTTTGGTTCTAAAGTGGGAGCTGAGTGTCTCAATCCTCTTCTGACTCTGACTCTGGCTAACCTTTTCTTGAACAAAAAGTCCTTTGCTATTTTTCTTTTAATAATGGTCCCCACATTTTAAAAGGTTTGGTCTAATATTTATTAAATAATAACTATTTTTCTAATGCATTATAATTTGTCATTTTAAATGGTTGATCAACACAAGATAATCAGCATTTCCTTCATACTAAACAATATATTTTCAGTCAAATCAAAGAACATGTTTTAAATATTCAGTGCAACTTTACATCTTTAAAAATGTATGGATTCTTTGAGTGCATTTTGAAATGCTAAAAATAACTCATTAGTCCCCATCCCCACTGATTCTTCTAGGATTTATTATGATTCTTGTAATCCCAAATTGAGAGCAACGCCTTTGATGATATTATAATAATTCAGTCACAAGGATTTTACTAATTCGTGTAAGGCCAGCCCTTTATACCATGCTCCAAACCCTAAAGCAAGTTACCTTCTAAGATTTACAAGTAGAATTTGATCATTTTGGATATTTAAAGGAATTTGACATCCCTATCCAATTCAAATTAAAGGACCAGAAATTGACATGCCCTACCAATGAATTTTTATCCTGTAACATCCCTTCTCCACCAAATGGTCAAGTTCCTAGAGGCAGCAAGGTGGGAAAAAAGATTTAGTTTGCCTTTGTTTAAGCTCCTCGTGTTTTTGCTGTCCCTTTTTTGTGGCAGTTTGAGGCTTTGGTGGACACTAAAAAATTATGTTCTTAAACTAATCCATTCCTGTGCTTGTAAACCTATTTAAGTGGGACCTTGTGATTAAATTACTTCAGTTAAGGTCTTTGATTAGATTGCATGAACCAGGGTTGGTCTTCATCCTCTTACTGGAGTCCCTTATAAACAAAGGAATAAAAAGCCACAGACACAGATAAAAGCCGAAGAGGCAGAGAGAATCCCCCAGAGACTGAGAGAGAGGGTTCCAGAGGCTGACATCAGCAGAGCACAGAGGCATGGAGAGAGGCCCCCAGCATCTGAGAAAGAAAGTCACAGACAGCCGGAAGCTGAAGGCAATGTGGCCCAGAGGAGAAGGCAGGGACTGACAGAGGTGTCACTCTGCTCTGCCATGTGGCATGAGTCTAGGATCGCTGCCCCGCAACCTTTGGGGAGAGAGCTTTATCTGATGCCTTGGTTTGGACATTTTTCCCAGCCTCAGAACTGTAAACATATAAATTAATACATCCCCGTTGTAAAAGCCAATCCATTTCTGGTATATTGCATTGGCAGCCTTTAGCAAACTAAAACACTTTCAAATATAAGATCTAATTTTCAGGTTTGTTTCCTTAGAAACACAATTTTTCAGCTCTTCCTTGAGCAATTATGCTTTGGTGAATTTCATCACACCCTGTTATATGTTCTTATCTTACTCTTCTTTCACTGCACTTACTCCCAGCACCTTATTATCATTAGCAGAGATCTCCAAATCACGTATGGGGAGGGGAGACATACCTTTTGAGAATATCTCTGGTTGTAGATGACTCCCTCCATAGCATGTTTGATCTTGTTAAATGCAGTCACAGAAGCTGGACTTTCTTTACCTAGAGATCCTGTCCTCTTGCTGAATTGTTCTCAATTATCTTTTGTCATAAGTCTGGGTGACCATCTGATTTGGGGGACTATATTAGTTAAGATGAGCCAGGCTGTTGCAACAAACTGACCCAAATTGCAAAATGGCTCCACTCAATAAAAACTTATTTCTTGTTCACCCAAAAATCCAAAATCACTGTTTCTTATTAACAGCTGGTTTTCTCCATGTGGTGACTCAGGAAATAAGGCTTCTTTCATATCCTGGCTCTACCTTCCCATCTTCCATTTGCTGAATAAATTTGAGAAAGAGAGGATGGAGGAAGCACATCTACTTCTTAAAATGCCTTGGCCCCGAAATAGCACACATCCCTTTCATTCACATTCAGTCGTGGGAACTAATGCAAGTGTGGTTAGGACAATTAGTCTATTAGTCTATTAGTTTATCTATGGGTCAGGAAAGAGAAGAAAATGAAAATTTGAACAATTAGTAATCTCTGCATAGTCTCTGCCTATTTCTTACTATCCACTAGAGATATTGGAATATGATCGGGGCTGCAAACAAACCATGATAGATATGATCTTCCTTTCCCTGTTCTCACTAATCTAATCAGTAATAATGCCATTGTCCTTTATTGGGAAGGAGAATTGTAGTGGATCAATTAACTTTAAAGTTTGCTAGTTTTCTAGATTAAGAAGAGAAGGGAGATCTCAAGTATATAATGTCCTCAGCCATTCTCCCCTTTCTGCTACTGTGGCAGTCATTCTTGGCAGAAACTCCTTTTCGCTCAACCTTGCTGGATGTGAGGGCCTTCAGCAATGGCACAGCTCAGGGTTATGCTTTCAGCACTACTTCTTGAGAGCCAACCCATGCCCTCTGGGCCTTTAGGTCATTTCAGGGCCAGCTATAGTGTGGAGCCCTTCTTTAGTGACTAACAATAGGAAGATGCAGGCAGGGCATCTGCTCCTGAGTCTTCTTGGAGTTCAAGGGTGGCAGGCCTGTCCCTACCTCTCCTCTTGAGCTCTCTGCCCATAGTCATGCTCAGCAAGCCATCAGGGCAGAAAATGATTTGCTAACCAGGTTCTCCCTAAGTTTGTAAATAATTGTCAAGAGCCTAATAAGCCTTTGCTAGTAGAGAAACATTCCCTATTTACAAACAGACAGACACCCTCTGTGGTAAAGTTAAGTTTTGCACCCCAACAAACACAGGTTTTTTATCTTAACCCATGTCACTGAGGGTATGGACTCATAAATAGGACTGGGAAGATGTTATTTTTAGTTAAGGTGTGGCAAACTGAACCAGGGTGGGCCTGAGTCTGGTTTTCTGGAGGAATTTTAAAGAGAATCTGGAAGTCAGAGAAGCCGGAATGAAGAGGATGTCATTATGTGATGGGAGGCAGAGACACAAGCCAAGGAACTCTAAAGATGGCGGAGCCAGCACCAGAATGCTGCGGTCTTCCAGGAGAAAGCAAACCTCCCTGATAACCTATATTTTTTGGACTTCTTCTAGCCTCAAAAGCATGATCCAATAAATTCCCATTGTTTAAGCCAACTTTTTTGTGGTATTTATCATAGCAGTTTGGCAATCCAAGAAAATCTATTGATGGTATACTGGCAATATGAAGATGTGTAATATGCCGTTCTTTGGCAGAAGTTTTTATTCCTCAAGTCGTTAAATTATACCACCCATGTTCTCTACACATGAGGAACACCTTGCATGAAATCATCCATTCAACTATTTATTTCTTTATCCATTCTCCATTTAGAGAAGATGTAGGTTTACAGAAAATTTAGGCAGAACATACAGAGCTCCCATATAACTCCTCATAAACAGTTTAGTTATTTTTAACAATGTGCATTATTGTGAAATCTTTGTTAAAATAAATGAAACAATATTATTATAATTATACTTTTAATTATAGTCCATGGTTTACACTGAGGTTCACTGTTTGTGTTGTACAGTCCTATGGCTTAAAATTTTTTTTCTAGTAACATACATAAAATCTAAAATATCTTTTAGTCATATTCTAATATTTAATTTAATGGAGTTAATTACATTCACAATGTTATCCTACCATCACTGCCTTCCGTTACCAAGATTTTTCCATCACCACAAACAATTGAACATTAATTCTCCATTCCCTACCCTCACTCCAGACCCTGGTAACCTGTGTTTCAGTTTGACTCTATGAAATTCCTTGTTCTAATTATTTCATATAAGTGAGATCATACAATATTTGTCCTTTTTATCAGGCTTATTTTACTCAACATGATGTCTTCAAGGTTCATCCATTATATCATATGCATCATAACTTCGTTCATTTTTATAGCTGAATAATACTCCATTGTATGTATAGATCACATTTGCTTATTCATTGTCTCTTTTTTTTTTTTAAAGCTAGGTTATGAGAATTTACTAGACACTTTGTGAAACCAAGTCTTTTTTTAAATTATTATTATTATTTTTATTTTTGGGTTACATATCCTCCCCTTTCTGCTTGCTCTTGCTGCATTCATTTCTCTGCATTCTTCTGTGTCTGCTCTGTCTCCTCCCTGTTGCAGGGACGTGCCGAGCCAGGTCACTGCTGCAGGCAGGTCTGCTTCTGTTCACAGGCGGCTCCGCTTCCTCACAGGCGGATCTGCTCGTTCACTGGTGACTTGCCCTGCCCGTGGCGGCTTTTTTTGCCCTGCCCACGGTGGCTCTGCCCCGCCCATGGTGGCTTGCCCTTCTCAAGGTGGTCTGCCCGCTTTGGAGAGGTCCCTGGGAACTGAACCCGGGGCCTCCCACGTGGTGAACCGGCACCCTTATCCACTGAGCTACAGCCAGCCCCCTATTCATTGTCTCTTGATAGACACTTGGGTTGCTTCCACCTTTTGGCAATTGTGAATAACACAACTATGAATGCCATGCAAATATCTGTTTACTTTCCTGCTTTCAATTATTATTTTGGGTCTGTACCTAGAAGGGGAATGTGAGTCATATTGTATTTCTATAAGGATGAACAATTTCAAAATTCCCATAAACAACCAATGAGTGTCCCTATTTATCCATATCCTCTCCAACATTTGCTATTTTCCATATTTTAAATCAAGGGTTCTTCACCATTTTTGTTCAACAGACCCCTTTGCCAGTCAGTTGAAAACCACAGACCCCTTCTTAAGTCCACACTATACTGTGTATTATTTAATAAATATATCACACCTCCTCCAACATGTCCCCACAAGAATAATTTTTTTTTTAGGCCAGTGAAAAGAATTTATTGAGAAATGGGGGAAAGAACAGAACTTGCTAAAAAATGGGAGAGAAAGATGGAAATACACAAGATTTGGTGCAGGCCCCTCTAGGCAGAGAGAGCAAGCTCTGCCTTATGTAGTTACCTTTTAAACTGTTGAATATTCCTCCTCCTTCCTAACGGTAAGGGGAGGGGGCCCAGCTGTTATTGGTTACCCTGCCAATGGTGGGGGCCAATGGTGAGGCCTGTTTGGGATATTTGTGGCCAAGGGGAGGTCCCAGAAAGAGAAACTGGGGCTTCAAGGTTACACTTAAGGTCCCAGAAAGGTCTTGCAGCTATTGTCTGCTGGCCATGTTTTCTATTGGCCATGTTGTGGCTAGTCTTCTCCTCCATTACCCAGTACTAACCTGCCTCAACTCCTCCCTCAGAGAGTTCATGCCCTTATTCTTAAGGGGGTGCTAAGAGGCAATGATCATTCTTCTGTAGTTACTTCCTGCTGGTTAGGGCAGTAGTCCCTGCCTGGCAGGGCATAAGCCTCTCTGGCTAATGAATAATGATTTTTGAATTTAAATTCAAGCTCACTGGACCCCTTCTTAAGAACACCTACTTTAAATAGTAGCTATCCTAGAGGATGTCAACGGTATTCCATTGTGGTTTTGATTTGTATTTCCCTAACAGCTAAAGATGTTAAGTATCTTTTCATGTGCATATTGCAGAAATGTCCATTCAATTCTTTTTCCCATTTTTTTAAAATGGATTGTTTGTCTTTTTTGTTGAAGAGTTGTAGGATTTCTTTATATAGTCTGGATATTAAATCCTTATCAGATATGTGGTTTCCAAATATTTCTCAAATTCTGTACATTGTCTTTTTATTTTTATGATGAAATCCTTTGATGTGCAAAAGTTTTGAGTTTTGATGACATTCTATTTCTCTATTTTTTCTTTCGTTTTGCATGCTATTA
>PVKH010034099.1:0-11933 GCA_004027955.1 Chaetophractus vellerosus
TTTGATGCTGCAGTTATTAATTTATTCCTTTACTATAACATTTTTGAGAATGTTACATGTGCCAGACATTTGACTCAATATTGGCTTTCAGTTTGGGTTGCATTCAAGAATGGGGAGACAGATGATCAATCAATAAACAAGAGAAAGAAAAATATGATAGCGATAGTTATTATTTAAAAAATTAAAATATAATCATGTGGTAGAGAGTGAGTGGGAAGCTATTTTGTAATGAATATACAGCACGTGTCAGACATTAGGCCAAATTCTCGGAACCCCACAGTGAACAGGGCACAGTCCCTACCCTGAAATCACAATATAGTCAATCTACTGGGATATAAAGAAAAAAATCTTACAACTATCTCTAGGCCTTACCAACTCTTAGATGCAAATGAAGCTTCATTAACATTAATGCCTTAATCTGACATGGACCTCAGTTCCCCTGCCCAGTCTCCCTGAATTGACCAAATAAATTGTATTAGAACTGAAAACTATTTTTTCTAATCCAGGACTCTTTACCCTCACATTAAACTGACTCCACATTTCATTCATAAAAAAGTTTTGAACTGCGACTTTTTACAAAATTAGAATTTGGACTTCTTAAATAGAAGTGTTTTTCCACACCTCTAGGCCTTCATAAACAGGATTTTTAGTTGCGTATACACTTTTCTTTGCCCTATTAGTCTAGCTAATTCCCACTTATTCTAGAGTTTTGCAGCTATCTATTTGCATAAATTATTTTTATTGAGGAAAATAGACCTGTTTCATATGGGTGACTGTTTAATACAGGTGAATTAAAGCAAAGTTATGAGCAGATAAATGATACTAAGTGAAATTTTCAAACAGCTTTTTTTCATTCTCTGTTTCAAACCACATCCATTAAAATACAGTGTTACCTGGTAAGAACAGATGGGTTTTCAAACAAATGTAATTAATCTCCAGTATAATTTGGTCAGTGCTGTATGATAAAGTTTTTTTTTCTTTATTAGAGAAGTTGTAGGTTTACAAAACCATTATGCGTAAAATGCAAGATTCCCATATACCACCCCACCACCAACACCTTGAGATGGTGTGGAAAATTTGTTACAATTGATAATAGCACATTAAAATTCTTTTAAATTTTATTCTGTTATCATACATGCAATATAATATTTCCCCCCTTTTAATCATATTCAGATATGTGTTTCAGTGCTGTTAATTGCATTCACAATGTGGTGCTACCATCACCACCAGCCATTACCAAAACACTTCCATCATTGCAAACAGGAACCCCGCATATTTTAAGCCTTAACTTCACATTCCCCATCACCACTCCTCCCATGGTAACCTTGATTCTAGATTCTGACTCAATGAGTTTGCTTGTTCTAATTGTTTCAAATCGGTGAATCAGACAAATTTTGTCCTTTTGTGTCTGGCTTATTTCACTTAACATACGGTCTTCAAGTTTCATCTGTGTTGTTGCATGTATCAGGATGTCATTTCTTTTTAAGGCAGAACAATATTCCATTGCACCTATATACCTCATTTTTTTTATCCATTCATTTGTTGATGGACACATGGGATGCTTCCATCTTTTAGCAACTGTAAGCAATGCAAACATCAGGGTACAAATATCCATTTGAGTCCTTGCATTCAATTCTGTTGTGTATATACCTAGCAGTGGGATTGATGAGTCATATGGCAGTTTTATAATTAGCTTTCTGAGGAACTGTCAAATTGTGTTCCACAGTGGCAACACCATTTTACATTGCCACCAGCAATGAATGAGTGTTATTATTTCTCTACATCCTCACCAATATTTTCTATTTTCTGTTTTTTAATAGCATCCATTCTAATGGGTGTGAAATAGTATCTCATTGTGGTTTTGATTTGCATTTCCCTGATGGCTAATGATGTTACACATCTTTTCATGAGCTTTCTGACTTGTATATCTTCTTTGGAGAGATGTCTGCTCAAGTCTTTTGCCCATTTTTACATTGGGTTGTCTGTCTTTCTGTTGTTAAGTTGAAGGGTTTCTTTATATATTCTGGATAGTAATCCTTTATCAGATATGTGTTTCCCAAATATTTTCTCCCATTGTGTAGGTTGTCATTTTACTTTCATGATAAAATCCACTGGGAACAAAAGGTTTTTGTTTTTTTGTTTTGTTTTGTTTTTGTCCTTTTTTGATGATGATGTCCCATTTATCTATTTTTTTTCTCTTGTTGCTTGTGCTTTGGGTGTAAAGTCTAAGAAACCATTGCCTAATACAAGGTCTTGAAGATGCTTACCTATGTTTTCTTCAAGGAGTTTGATAGTTTTAGTTCTTCTATTTAGGTCTTTGCTCTATTTTGAGTTGATTTTTGTACATAGTGTGAGGTGGGGTCCTCCTTATTTTTTTTTTTTTCAAATGGAGATCCCATTTTTCCAGCATCATTTGTTTAAGAGACTATTCTTTCCCACCTGAGTGGACTTTGCCACATTGTCAAAAATCAATTGGTCATAAATGTGAGGGTTGATTTCTGAGCTCTCACTTCTATTGGATTGCTGTATAAGCTGTCCTTGTGCTATTATCCTGATGTTTTGATTACTGTGGCTTTATAATAAGTTTTAACACAGGGAAATGTGAGTCCTCCAACTTCATTCTTCTTTCTCAAGATGGCTTTCAATATTGAGGGCCCCTTACCCTTCCATATAAATTTGATAATTGGCTTTTCCATTTCTGCAAAGGTTCTAGGAATTTTGATTTGCATTTCCCTGATGGCTAATGATGTTACACATCTTTTCATGAGCTTTCTGACTTGTATATGGCATTGAATCTATAAATTGCTTTGGGTAGTACTTACATCTTAATGATATTTAGTCTTCCAATCCATGAACATGAAATATCCTTCCATTTATTTTTGTCTTATTTAGCCTATTTTAGCAATGTTTTGTAGTTTTCTGTGTACAAATCCTTTACATCCTTGGTTATATTTATTTCTCAATATTTCATTATTTTAATTGCTATTGTGAATGGAATATTATTCTTGATTTGTTTCTTCTGATTGTTCATTGCTTGTGTATAGAAGCACTACTGATTTTTGGGTGTTGATCTTGTACCCCACCACTTTGTTGAATATATTTAATAGCTGATGGAGCTTTGTTGTGAATTTTTCAGGATTTCTGTATATAGGATCATGTCATCTTCAAATAGAACAAGTTTTACTTCTTCCTTTTCAATTTGGATGCCTTTTTTTCTTGCCTAATTGCTATGGCAAGAACTTCCATTAAAATGTTGAATATCAGTGGTGACAGTGGGCATCATTGTCTTGTTCCTTATCTTAGAGGGAAAGCTTTCAGTCTTTCCTTCTATTCTTACTGTTCCAAATGTTTTTATAAATAAAAGGTGCTGTATTTTGTCAAATGCCTTTTCTATATCAATTGAGATGATCATGTGGATTTTTCCCTATCTTCTGTTAATCTACTGTATTATATTAATTGATTTTCTTATTTTGAACAACCTTGTATACCTAGGATAAATCACACTTGATCATGGTGTATAATTCTTTTAATATGCTGTTGGCTTTAGTTTGCTGGTATTTTGTTGAGAATTTTTTCATCTCTATTCATAAAGATATTGGTCTATAGTTTTCCTTTCTTGTGGTATCTTTATCAGGCTTTGGACTGAGGCTGATGTTGACCTCATAGAATGCATTTGGGAGTTTTCCCTCATCTTCAATTTTTTGGAAAAGTTGGTGCTGCCGAATCGGAGTTAATTCTTCTTGAAATGTGAATTTCCCTATGAAGCCAGCTCCTGGATATTTTCTTTGGGGAAGGTTTTTATTACTAATTCAGCCTCTTTACTAGCAATTGGTTTGTTGATATCTTCTATTTATTTTTGAGTTAATGTAGGTAGTTTGTGTGTTTCAAAGAATTTGTCCATTTTATCAAGGTTATCTAATTTATTGCACAGTTTTCACAGTATCCACTTATGATCCTTTTTATTCCATCAGGGTTAATAGTGATCCCTTTTCCTTTCTGATTTTACTTATTTGTACACTCTCTCTCTTTTTTCTTTGTCAGTCTAGCTAGAGTTTTGTAGATTTTGTTGATCTTTTTTTAAAATCAACTGTTGGCTTTGTTGGTACTCTATTGTGTCTTTTAATTGTAATTCATTTATCTCCACTTTAACATTTGTTATTTCCTCCTTTCTGCTGCTTTGGATTTAGTTTACTATTGTTTTTCTAATTCTTCTGGTTTAGAGGTTAGATCTCTGATTTGAAGTCTTACTTCTTTAATCTAAGCATTTAGAGTTATGAATTTTCTCTCAGCACTGTCTTTGAAGCATGCCATAAGTTTTGGAATGTTTTATTTTCATTTTCACTTGCCTCAAGATATATCCTAATTTTATTTCTGATTTCCTGTTTAAGTGATTGGTTGTCTAAGATTATGTTCTTTAATTTCCATATATTTGTGAATTTTTCCTTTCTCCCTCTGTTTTTGATTTCTAGCTTCATCCATTATGGTTAACAAATACATTACATGAATTCAATAATTTTGAACTTATTGAGAGTTGTTTTGTGACCCAACATATGGCCAATCCTGGAGAATGATCCAGGTGCACTCAAGAAGAATGTGTATTCTGCTTCTGTTGTCTGAAGTGTTCTATATATATATATCTGTTGGGCCTAGTTGGTTTAGTGTACCATGCAAGTCCTATATTTCCTTTTTGATCTTCTGACTAGATGTTCTATTATTGAATGTGGTGTGTTTAGTCTCCTACTATAAATATAGAACTGCCAATTTATGCTTTCAAATCTGTTAGTATTTGACTAAAATATTTTGGGGCTCTGTTGTTAGGTGCATATATATTTATAACTGTTACATCAACCTGTTGTATTGTCCCCTTTATCTTTGTCCCTGATAACTATTCTTCAATTAAAGTCTATTTTATCCAATATTAGTATTGCTACTCCAGCTCTATTTTGGTTGCTACCAGAATGGTATATTTTTTCCATCCTTTCATCATAACTTGTATCTTTGCCTTTAAGGTGAGTCTCTTGCAGACATATATAGTTTGTTTTTATCCATTGTGTCAATCTCTGTCTTTTTCCTGGGGACTGTGATACGTTTACCTTTAAAGTCACTATGGATAATACAGGTCTTTCTTCTACCATTTAGCTATCTAACTTTTGTAGGCCTTATACTTTTTGGTCCCTAACTTCAATTTTATATTTATTTGCTTTCCAATGTTCTACCATATTGAGTGCCATCATATTTCTATATGGATATATTTTTCACCTGTTTTCCTTGTTGTTACTGTGGAGTTAAAATTTAACATCCTAAATACATAACAATTATTTGGCTTGATACCAACTTAACTTCAGTATAAGGTACATATACATTTCCTATTCCCTACTGTATCCACACCATTTTTTGTACCTATTACCACACATAGATTTGTGCATTATTTATCTAAAAGCATAGATTTATCATTACTTATTATGCATTTGCATTTTGGCATCTGTAGGAAGTAAGAAGTGGAGTTACATATCAACAGTACAATACAATAATACTGGCATTAATAATTACCTAAATGGTTACCTTTACCACAGGTATTTATTTCTTTATGCTGCTTTGAACCACTGTCTAGTGTCCATTCAGTGCAGTCTGAAAAACTCCCTTTGTCATTGCTTGTAGGGCAGGTCTGGTGGTGAGGAATTCCCTCATCTTTTCTTTATCTGAGAATGTCTTAATTTCTCCCTCATTTTTGGAAGGCAGTCTTGATGGATATAAAATTCTTGGCTGGCAGGTTTTTTTTCCTTCAACTTTCTTGCCTCCATGGTTTTTTATTTTTATTTTTATGAGAATTCACCACTCAATCGTATTGGGACTGCCTTGTATATAACATGTTACTTTTCTTCTGCAGCTTTCAGAATTCTTTCCTTATCCTGTGCATTTGATAGAGTAATCACGATATCCTCGGGTGTATTTTTCTTCATGATTATGCTGGTTGGTGTTCTCTGAGATTCTTGGATGTGTATATTCACAACTTTTGCTAAGTTTGGCAAGTGCTCTGTCATTATTTCTTTGACTATTCCTTATGCCCTTTTTGCTCTTTCTTCTCCTCTGGGACTTCCATAATGCAATTATTGGTGCACTTGATGGTGTCTCAGAGGTGTCTTAGGCTATTTTCATTTTTAATAAATCTTTTTTCTTTCTCCTTCTCAGTCTGACTCATTTCAAGTGTCTTGTCTTTGAGTTTGCTGGTTCTTTCTTCTGCCAGCTCCAATCTGCTCTTGAAACCCTTCTGGGCATTTGTCATTTCAGTTATTGTGGTCTTCAACTCCAGTAATTATGTTTTAAAATTTCTATCTCTTCACTTAGACTCTCATATGGTACATGCATTGCTTTCCTGATATTCTGTAGTTCTTTTTCTATACTTTCCTTCATCACCTTAAGTACTTTTAAGATCATTTTTTAAAACTTTGTTCAGTATGTCCATATCCTCATCTTCTTCATTGGTGTTTTCTGCATTTTCATCCTCTTCCTTTAGATGGGCTATAATTTCCTGTTTCTTTGTTTGTCTTGTACTCTTTTGTTGCACACTCTATATTTTAATATTTTTAAATATTATCTCTGGGATTTACTCCCTGGCATGTCTGTTTCTTGGTTTTGTAACCAGCTGGTGATAAACTGAAAGTCAAGAGATTTTCTTTGGCTTCTGCCCTCCTATCAGTAAAGTCTGCCCAGGGTAAAAGCACTGTGCATGGTTTTCCCTATCTTACTGGGCCTCCATCTTATCCTGGGCTTTTCTTTGTTTATTGTTTTGGTGTTCACTTGTTTAGGGAGTTTGGCTGTCCCCTCTGTTTCCCAAGGGACAAACCTCTCTCTCCCAGGTATCTGAAGCTGACAGGACTTTGTCCAAGACTGTCCATCTCTATAGATTTTTAGACTCCTTTTGTTGTCTCATGCTGTTTTTACCTGAGGGAAAATTCTGGGAGGAGAATCAACCTGGGGAAGACTTTCTCAAATCAGTATTTCCCAGACAAAATAGGGCCAAGGAACAATGAACACTCTCTATACTAGCTCCAAAGTACCCTGTGGAGGAGGTCAGGAAGGGCACCAAAAACTTCTCTGACATCTTCCAAAAGCTGAGATTTCCTGACTTGCCCAGCAAATGCAGCCCTTCAATTTACTTTCTCCTGCATCTCCTGCACCCCTGAGAAAGCCCTGCATCTTTAATTCTCCACTGCTTCTGCCCCTGTCCAGGGAGGATTAAACAATACCTGCTTTTGGAGCCAGGACCCAGTGAATTAAATTTGCTAATCAAAAGCTGTGATTAACTACCAGCTGTCCACACACCCCTTTCTTGAGGATTTTCTTCCTCAAGAAAATCCCTTATTTAGACAGTCCCTTTCTGTTACCAGCCACTAGCCAGGGACTGGCCCCTGTAACAGCTTGCTGTGAGTGGGAGAATGGGTGCCAATAATCACCACAGGGAGAGAGCAATTTACAATTCTTTACCTTAACTTATCAGCCTCTTCCTCCAGCTCTTCCCTGGATTTTGTCCAGTGTTCTTTTGGACTATGGAGTTTTTGTTTCTGACAGTTCCTGCCTATTTAATAGTCGTTTTGGTGGAAGGACTGAGTCCTGGAGCTCCCTACTTTGTCATCTTCCCCAGGGCTTCAGTGAAGTTTTAAAATTGTGTACAAAGGTTTTCCTCTGTGATTCCCCCAAAACAGTAGTTTCTGAATCAGTCCCTGTTCAGTAAATATTGCCTCCTTACCTGAACATCTTAATGTATGCTGCAAACTAAATGTAAGGAGGTAATACCTGAACATCTTAATGTATTATGTTTTTATAAGTTCAGGCACTGCTTATAAGTAAAAGCATGATACATTAAGAATATATTGAATTTAGCAGCATTGTCACTTAAAAGGGTGAATCTCTTTGTTGTCATCAGAAATCAAAAGTTCCCTGTAAGAGTCCAGGATTTTTCATTGTAATGAGAGAATGCAAAGAAACCCAACTGATTTTTAAATTAATTTACTTTCCCTTTGTGTCATTAAATAGTATTTACACAGTAGATAGAACTGCACAGCCTTTCTCTCCATGCACGGTCCTGCTGTAGTGGGTAATGGGATGTCGGGTTCATGGTGGTCAAGCCATACACCTGCCAAGGAGCACATTTAAAGACTTATGCAAAAAGCTAAATGGCACCAATAACTACTTAGAATTGTGCACTTCCTATGTTACAAAGACCAAGAAACTGTGAATATAATAATGGAGACTTGGCCTGAGAGTGCAGTGGGAAAGAAATGCTACAAAATAAATTTTTTTTAAATTAAGTATCTTTTCCCATATAAGAAAGATTTACATAATAGAACTGAAAAATAGATTATGGGAATATTGGGATTCCTGACACTTTAACTAGAGTTGGTTGTATGACTACTTTAAAGAAAACCAAAATATCCTGTGTTTACCCCCTCCATCCCCTGACAATCCTAGAGACACCCCTGCTTTGGCAGGCTCCCAACCAGAAAGTCAAAATATTAAGAAACCATCTAAAAAGGGAGGTGACTCATCTGAAAATATTTGCATTACACTTCCCACTGAGCAAGAAGCTTAAGGAAGGATTCCAGTAACTTAGAAATAACAATACTTTGGAGAAAGCCAAAAGACAGTTCAAATAAAACTCAACTTGTCTGTGTAGGCAACTGTTAACTTGATATTCTTATGGTCTGCCTAAAATTTGTTGCCCGTATTTTACTTACATCAAGGTGTAATGGGTACAAATTGTTCCAGAATGCTTAGGTGAAAAAAAACTTCCATTTCTTTGTCTTACAAATCACATATCTTCACCCTCTAAAGTCTGAAGAATTGCAATCAGTCATTCTTTGGAGGCACCTTTAGATTTTAAATGGTCATGTGAGAGTCTTACAAACTTAGGTATACCCCAAAAGAAGTATCTCAGTCTATAATCAGCCTTGTCTTTTCTTTATATGGTGACTCAATGCCTTGTTCAGGGACTGCTTATCCACTGTCTGTCTACACTGTGGTTCTGTCTGCAATATTCTCACGTTCTTAGCTTTCTGGCTAGAACAAGGTGGTACTTATGTTTGCTGATAACTTTTGCTGGGGATATCATTCTGTCCCAAAGCCCAGTGCTTGGCAGTTCATCCTCCCCTGTTATGTTATCCTATAACTGTTCCCATGGGATGGCTGTACTAGTATTTCTGCGATGTTATGCTGCAGTTAACTTGGTCCATGTGCCTGCCCTTCCAAGGAGCCACCAAACTTCTCTCCAGTTCCTTGTGCAAAGCTACCACATACACTTGTGTGGTTTGTTCACTGCACAATAGAACAATAAAGGGGCAAGTTCAGGGCCAAAGTCCAGCACTGTTACTGGCCAAGTGGTTATATTTTAGACTTGGGCTTCATCTGCCCAAAGAGTGAACTTTTCACTAATTTGCACAGAAACATTGGTTTGGTTAGTCAGTAGTGGGCCTGCCCCAGGGACTTACACTCTACTGGGTTTAAGCCAATCTCTCTTCAGTTTCCTCTTGGGGAGATTACTTTCTTGGATAATCTACTTTAGTTACTTTAATGGCCCTGAAACATTAAAAAAATTCCTATTAAGCTACCTCTACTACCCATTACTCAATCCCATAAGGAGGTGGTAGACTTTAGACCTGATTGACCTCCTGGGAGGTTGAGGGGAGGAAGGAAGTGATGGAGAGCAGAGAATTCTTTCTAAATAAATTAAGAAGGGTAAAAAGACAAGAATTAACTTCTTACTGTATGCCAAACACGTATCTAATTTAATCCTTTAAACAACTGGGAAATACTATACCTCTGAGTTTATAGGAGAGGAAACTGAGGCACAGAGAGATGACCCAATATTCCTAAAATCATGCATGTAGTAAGCGGTAGACTGAAGACTTGAACCCAAACATTCTAGTTCAGAGCCTGTGCAATTAACCACCACATCAAAATAATTCCATGAATTATTCTGTCACAAAGGTAATTTGGGAAAACTGTTGAAAGTGTTTGTTCTTTATAATATATGACATAAGTACAGCCATTTTGGATAACAATTTGTCAGGTTGTGTTTTTGTTGTTTTCTTCTTTTTTTTTTACAAAACTAAATAAAGACTTATCAATTGTACTACTAGGTATTCGCCAACTGGATTTTAAAACTTATGTTCACACAAAATCTTGCTTGTGAATGTTTATAGCAACTTTATTCATAATCACCAGAAACTGGAAGCAACCAAGATGTCCTTCAATAGATTAATGGATAAACAAACTGTGGTAAATCCATATAATGGAATATTCTTTAACAATAAAAACAAACAAGAGATAAAGGACATCAAGAAGACACTGAACAAGCAAAAAGAAGAATTTGAAAACTTTAATAGAAAAATAACAGAACTCAATAGGTGAAATGAAAAACTGAAAGACACAATAGGTGAAATGAAAAACTCATTAGAGGCATAAAACAGCAGACTCGAAATGGTAGAATAAAGAATAAGGGACACAGAAGACAGAGGAACTGAAATTGAAGAGAGAGAAGAACAGAGGGAGTAAAGAATGGAATAAATTGAGCAGGGCTCAGAGAGCTGAATGATAACACAAAGCACAAGAACATATGTGTCATGGGAGTTCCAGAAGGAGAAGAGAAGGGAAAAGGGACAGAAAGAGAATTTGAGGAAATAATTGCTCAAAATTTCCCAACTCATGAGAGAAATGAACTTACATGTCCAAGAAGCATAGCATACTCCAATCAGAATAAATCTGTAATAGACCTACTCTAAGACACATACTATTCAGAATGTCAAATATCAAAGATAAAGAGAAAATTCTGAGAGCAACAAGGGAGAAGCAAACCATCACAAACAAGGGACACCCAGTAAGACTTAGTGTTGTGATTTCTCATCAGAAACCATACAGTTAAGAAGATAGTGGTATGATGCAATTAGGATACTGAAAAAGAAAAATTACCAGCTGAGAATTCTTTACCTGACAAAATTGTCCTTAAAATATGAAAGTGAGTTTAAAATATTCATAAATAAACAGAAACTAAGAGTGTTCATAAAAAAGAATCCTCCTTTGCAGAAAGTACTAAAGGGAGCCTTAAAGCCCAAAAGAAAAGACAGGAGACAGAGGTTTGTAAGAGAGTGTAGAAGGCAAGAATAGCAGAAAGGATAAACAAAAGAATAAAAAAACAGATGAAAATAAGATATGACACAAGAAAACCAAAGAATAATATGATGGAAGTAAACAATGTATTTAAAGTAATATCATTGAATATGAATGGATTAAACTCCCCAATCAAAATATATAGGCTCTGCAAATATTCTCACTGTCTTGATTTTGTGATAATCAGGGTAGGCTAAACATTCACTATATTAGAAACCAGGCATGTGTCCCCAGGCCTAGTTTTTCTCCCTAAGTCTGGCTTTTAGAATGCTGGTGATAAACTAAGCCTGATTATTACATGACCATCCTGTATGGTAAAAGACTGCAACTCTAGATATCTTTGGTCAACCTTGAGATATAGCAGGGGGACAGATGTGGCTCAAATGGTTGGGCATCTGTCTCCCATATAGAGGGACCTGGGTTCGATCCTTGGGACATCCCAGTAAAAATTTAAAAAAGAAAAATACAGAAGGCACAAGGGCTGCCAGGCCCCATGCGCAGGTGCACCGTCAAGCCCCACAAGCGGGTGAGCGCCCCAGGCCCCGCACGTGGGTGCGCCACCAGGGCCCACGAGCAGGTGAAGTCCCATGCCCTGTGTGTGGGTGTGCCACCAGGCCTTGTGAGCGGGTGAGCCTCCAGGATCCCACGAGCAGGTGTGCGATCAGGCACTACATGCAGGTGTGCTGCCAGGCCCTGTGAGTGGGTGAACCCCCCAGGTCCCGCGCATGGGTGCGCCATCAGGCCCCATGAGACATGCAGCAAGATGATGA
>PVKH010034100.1:0-11879 GCA_004027955.1 Chaetophractus vellerosus
GATTCCAGACAAAAGGGGGAGTAGGGCACTTATCTCCCTAAGTTGTGGATTCCAAGGGAGAAAGGAAAGAGGGATGGTTATTTTTCTAAAGCTGTGGGTTTCTGCTGAGGAGGAGAGCAGGGCTGCAGTACTTTTCTAAATCATTCCCCCTTTTGATGCCCTTATAAAAAAATTTTTATGGGGCTTCATCTATTAACATAGGGATATTTTTATAGTCCCCAGGGGTTGATACTTAACATAAGGTATTACCTCGTGTTTTAAGGTGTTCATGTGGGAAATGATGTACTGTGTAAGGTACCATAGAATGCATGGGCCAAAAGTTAAGAGGAAGAAAACTGCGGCTATTACTGACATGAGTGGCAAAATTCAGGCAAGGAGATACTGAGGAATTTGTAAAAAAGTAGCATTCTTCCCCCAGGGCCTGGCAGATTCCCCTGAACCTGCTGTGAGCAAGTCTTATCCTCACCTGTTTTGTAAAACTACTTCTGCCAATGAGTCTATCTGGTCTTGCAACCCATTGAAAGCCCCCGGTATTTCATTGAGATCATTTGATGTTTCCTGTGCTAGGGTTTGTATGCCCTCCTGACCAACTGCAAATGAGGCCCCAGCTACTGCTGCACCTCTGACTGCTCCTAGTCCTAAGAGTAGGGGAATTGCCTGTGTTGTTCATTTGACTCCGGAGAGCTCTCCAGGCAATTCTCCTCCATATGTTGAGAATGATGGTACTGGCCAAGCCAGGTAACAGATGCCTTGGCTATTCTGGTGTAGGCACTGATAGGCATTGGTGCCACAGAACCAGATGGAAGAGTTTGCAGAGCATTGGTTAGAATCATTGAGTGGGTGGTTGGTATCACAGTTAGCCTTTCCAAGAGGGAGAATTGTTGAAGGGGAGCTAGTAGTTATGTTTTTACAGTTAGCAAGTTTTCCTGGGGTTCAGTTATGTGGACTGGGAGGGGCCTGGTTCCTACTGCAGAGCTGTCATGGGTCTGGAGGGTTACATTCCATGGGACAGGTATGGGGAAGATGGTTAGACTTGAGGAAGTACATAGCCAGCAGGATGCAGTTATGTTGGGCCAGGATTTATTTAGGAGTTGGTGGAAATTTTGAACCTGGTTCAAAAGGACATTATGGGGGACTGTTCTGACTTTGGCTTTTAGGGTCTGGGCAGCTTTACTGATATTTCTAACCAGGGTTTTCTCTGGGGGTTGGGTTATGAGGATTAGTTGGACTAGTATGAGTTCCCCCTAGTCCGGCCCCTCTGGGTCATATTCCAATTCCTAGTTTCAGTCCTGTTTGGGCTTTTAAAAAGGTATTTTTGGATCCAGTTGGTTATGTTTAATTGGGTGAGTTTCATGGGGTTGCAGGTTCCTAATTTTTAGTTTGCTAGACCAGGAACCTTCTGCAGGATATATGGGGAAGTTGGGGCTCCCACCAAGGTGGCACCAACTACTCGGTCCCAAGAGTGGCAGAAGTGCCCATCATCAGAGGGCCCTCAGCATAGGTATTTGTCATAGGTGCTATAGATGCAGCCCCAACACGCCTCCCCCCACACTGGGGCAAGGGTCATGTCATTTCTTTTGTTCTGCATGCATCAAACACTACAGAAGCTGAGGTTGTCCCCCTAAAAAGGGGGTCAAGGCATTTGGCACAGGTTAGTTACTCCAGGTCTGGCTGAATTGTAACTGCCATTGGTTTTGGGGGTGAGTATTGGCTCCTAGGGAGGAGGAAAAGAAGAAAAGGTTAAGCAAGACAAGGCACAAAGACATCCTATTATACACCAATAAACTATTGAAATTAAAGCTCTATTTGCTTTAGTCCATTCTGCAGGGGTCCAAGGGATGATGCCTGCAACTTTAAGAGCAGTAGGAGTTACAAGGATCATAGAATGTGGACCTGTCCAGGGAGGCTGAAGGGGTTCTTTTTTCCAGTCTTTGACCAAGACTAGGTCCCCTGGCTGGTGGGGGTGCACCGGGTGACCCAGGGGATGAGGTTTTGGGACAAGACAATTTTATTTATTTTGGTCAGAATTTTCCCCAGCTGCCGGAGGATGGAATCTTGACTAGCTTCCCCAAGAAGCTTGAGATTTCTTTTGAAGGCCTGGATAATTGGGGGTGGCCATCCAAATAGAATTTCAAAGGGTGAATAGCCTGTGGGTCCTGGGGTGCACCTAACTTGGAGGAAGCTTAAGGGAAGTAAATTTACCCAGGGGAGACCAGTTTCTTGGCAGAATTTGGCTAGGGTAGCTTTGAGGGTTTGATTCACGCATTCAACTTTCCCTGAACTCTGGGGCCTGTAAGCAGTATGGAGTTTCTACTTGATCCCTAACATTTTCACCAGCACTTGGACTATGACAGCCACGAAGGCTGGGCCATTGTCACTTCCAATAGACAGCAGCAACCCATGTTGGGGAATGATTTCTCTAAGTAAATCTTAGTCACTTCTCTTGGCTTTTTGGTGTGAGTGGGGAAAGCTTCAACATAGCCTGAAAAGGTGCTTATCATCACTAACAGGTATTTGAACCCCCAACTTGGTTTCATTTCTGTGAGGTCTACTGTGAGATCTTCAAAAGGGGCTGTCCCTGTGTGTTGGATACTGGCTGGACCTCAGGGTCCCTGCAGAGGTTGTTTTTGGCACAAACTTGGCACTGGCTGCTGATGGTGGCACAGAGGGAAGCTAGTCAGTTTTCCCTAGATGGGTGAGTTGGTGGTAGTACTGGATGAGGGCATGTGTGGTTCCTTTTGGGATGAAAATCCAGTTATCCAGGAGCAGCCAAATTCCATTTGGGGGTTCAGCTTCCCCCTTCTCTCTTGGCCCATTCCTGTTCTTCCCAGGTATATCTTAGTTGATTAGATTTTTTTTTTCTAAGAGGGACAGCTGTGGTGTTGATTCCAGGACTCGTATTCCATGAGTTCCTTCAGCTGCTTGCCAAGCTGCTTTGTTGGCTAGTCTGTTTCCTTGAGTGATCATATCCCTTCCTTTTTGATGTCCCCAGCAGTGGATGATGGCAACTCTGTCTGGTTTCCAGACTGCTTCTAATAGGTGAAGAATTTCTTCTTTGTTTTTTATTTCTTTTGCTCCTGCAGTTAGGAGGCCTCTTTCTTTATAAATCACCCCATGGATATGAATGGTAGTGAATGCATATTTAGAGTTCACTGCCAGCCCAGCTGCTAGCTGCCGGGCTCAGACCAGTGCCCAGAGTTCTGGTGCATGGACCATCTGTGGGGAAAAGGTGCTGCTTCCACCACCTTTTTGGTAGTGGTGACTGCATATCCAGCAAGCTTTTCTCCATTTTTAATGAGACTGCTCCCATCTGTAAATAGAGTCTGATCTGGGAAATGGAGTGGTTTGTCTTGGAGGTTGGGGCAACTGGCATAATCTTCCTCAGGCACTTCAACACAATCATGCTCAGGAATCCCTTCCTCATCAGGCAAGAAAGTGTCAGGCTTTAGACTGTGCACTGTTTCTATTGTCACTCTGAGGTTTTCACAGAGTAAACCTTGGTAATGTGCAAGCTGGGAATTAGATATCCACCAGTGTCCATGTGAGTTCATTAGGGCAGTGAATGCATGTGGCACAATAACACCATAGCTTGTCTGATGGTTAATTTGTTGGCTTCTTTGATGAGGGTTATGGATGCCACCAGTGCTTTCAGGCAAGGCAGTCACCCTGCAGCCATGGGGTCCAGCTTCTGGGAGAGGTAAGTGACAGGCCTCTGCCAGGGGCCAACTTTTTGTGTGAGGACTCCCAGTTCCACTTTGTTCTTTTCATGCATGAACAGGTTAAAGTTTTGAGTTACATTTGGGAGCCCCAAGGCAGGGGCTTGGCCAAGTTGTCTTTTGATGTTTTGAAAGGCCCCCTGTTAACCTTCTCCTCAGGCAAGGGATTCTTTTTCTGGACCCGTCAGAACTTTGTAAAGGTGTTTGGCCATGGCTGCAAACCCAGGAATCCAGATGCTACAGAACCCTGCAGCCCTGAGGAACTCATGAAGTATTTTTTGTGTGTGGTAGGAGTAGGGATGGTGCAGATAATTTTCTTTCATTCTGGTCCAAACATCTATTGCCCTTGTGTGATGCTAAACCCCAGGTACTTGACCTGCTGTTTACAGTTTTTGGCTTTTCTCCAAGACAGTTTGTATCCAGTGTGTGCCAGAAGTTGCAGGAGAGTCTGGGTCCATTTCCAGCAGTCTTCTTCCATCTCACTGGTAAGTAGAAGGTCATCCAAATATTGTAAAAGGGCACACCTGCATTCTTCCCAGAGTAGGTGGCCAGATCTGCCATCAAGGCATCCCCAAAAAAGGGTAGAGGAGTTTTTGAAGACTTGTGGGAGTCATGTCCAGGTTAGTTGAGTTTTCTGCCGGATTCTGGGATCTTCCCACTCAAAGGCAAACAGAGGTGGTTCAGGGGGGCCAGCTGTAGGCAGAAGAAGGTGTCTTTCAGGTCCAATAAGTGAACCAGTCAGCTTCAGGTGGCAGCTGTCCCAGCAAAGTGTGCAGGTTGGGGACAACCTGATTTAAGGTGAGAGTAGCATTATTGATGGCTCGCAGATCCTGGACTGGTCGATACCCTGTTCTGTCTGACATCTTTACTGGTAGTAATGGGTTGTTCCAGGGTGACTGGACTTGATCAGGATTCCCTCTTTCCTCAGGCAATCTCTGTGTTCGACCATGCCCAATTGTGCTTTGCGGGGGATCAGGTACTCCCTCTGACAGACAAGAACCACTCCAGGCTTCAGGTCGATGATGATGGGTGAATGGTTCCATGCCATTCCCAGTGAGTTTTTTTCTGCCCAAACCTGGGGGGAAAGTTCCAGCAGTTTTCCAGATTCTGACATGAATTTTCTTCTGCATGAAGACTCTATTCCTTGTTTTGGGGTACAGTGACGAGGAGAGTGAGGCTGGCCCTGAGGCTTAAGCTTGCTGACCCTTCAGGTTTGAAGGTAATCTGGGCTCCCAGTTTGGTTAAGAGGTCCCTACAAAGTAGGAGAACAAGACATTCAGGCAGGTACAGAAATTCATGAGTCACTTTGTGGCCACCAAGCTGACAAGTTCTCAACTGGCAAAAAGGCCATTGGCTTGACTGGTCCCCAGTCACTGTCACTCCTATGATATTAGCACTTTTTCTGCTAAAGGGGAATATGGAGGGTTTGACCACATAATATTCAGTGCCAGCATCCACCATGAAAGTCATTGACTGGCCTCCCAACTTGTAGTTTGATCATGGGTTCATGGGGTCCAAGTTCCAGTGAGCCCGGTCAATCCTATTTGGGGTTGATCCCCACCAACCTGATCAGATGGTCTTGGGGCTCAGGTCGGTATTTCCATTTGGGGATGTTCCCTCCATGTGCCTGATTCTTTGGGGGGCACTCATTTTTCCAGTGTCCACTTTCTTTGCAGTAGACACATTGGTCTCTGGCCAGGTGCAACTTTTTGGTGCTTGTCCCGTCTTATCAAGGTGGCCCTTCTCATCTGGTGGGGATAGGATTTCCAAGGCTGCTGCCAGTAGGGAGGCTTCATGTTTAATTCACTTCTTGGCATCTTGTTTGGCGACTTCATCTCGATTGATGAATACTGTATTGTTCATCCCCATGAACCCTTCTAATTTTTGGAACTTTCTTTTAATGTCCATTGCTGCCAGTGCAATAAAGGTGGCATTCACCATCCTCTGGTTTTCCAGAACTTCTGGATCAAAATGGGTGTAGATTCTGAAGGTCTCACAAAGTTGTTCATAGAAATCTCCCGGAGATTTATTGGGCTTTTGAGTAACTAAGGTCATCTTTGTCATGTATGTGGGTCATTTTGCCCCTTCTCACACCCCTTAAAGGTTCACTTCCTAATGTTGCTGGATTGCAGCCTGTCCCAATTCCCAGTTTGGTTGTGCCTCTGGTGCCACCTCCTGTGCCCAATCTTCCAACTTTAAGTTACCAGTAGGAGCCTGCTCCTGAAGCCACTTTCAGGCTATCATCAAAATCCGTAGTCTCTCCTCTGTATTAAACAAAGTCAGGAGGAGTTGGTAGCAGTCATCCCAAGTGGGACAATGGGTTTGGAAAATGGATTCAATGAGATAAATAAGGGCTTAGGGCTTTTCTGAATAGGAAGGGGTGTGGTGCTTCCAGTTTAAGAGGTCTGTAGTTGTAAAAGGCTGGTAATACAAAACAGGCCTCCTGGGAAGGATAGTTCCATCCTTGCTGATCTGGGCTGGACCCTGTGTCTCACAGAGGGGCATCTGTAATGAGCCTCCTTGCTACTGGGGTTCTGGGGCTTTCTCCAGAGAGGGCCAATGGTCCTGGAGAGATCCCATCATGGTGTTTCCAGGAGATCCACATGTACTCCTTTGCTAGGATGAGGCTAGAGTGGCCAGTGCATATGGTGAGGGCACTCGGGGTGGTGGATCCAATTCCAAGGACCCCTGATGAATGACTGGTTTCCTGAGCCCCATTCCCTGTGCAACAAAGACCCTGATCTGTCCCTTTTTTCCAACACACAATCAAACCCAATGGGGCAGAGTCTGGGCTATTTCTAGCCAAGTGTCAATGTAGGGAAACTGATTGGGGTGGCCAGAAGTTCACATGAAAACTAGCCACATTGCACAGACCCTGGATATATCCAAGGTCCCTTCTGAGGGCCAGTCAACATTAAAAGTGGGCCACTCTACTTAACATAAGGTTCAGAGGGTTCCAAGGTTCATCCAGATGCTATAATCTCTGGAAAAGCCCTTCTTGAAATTCTTAAGCCTACAGTTTAAGATTGTAGGTTTTGACTGTGATGAGCCCATACCCTGTGTTGGTGGTGCAAGACAGGCAAAAGAAGGGGTTGCTTCTTTCAAGGCCTCTCAGCTGCCTGCCTGTCCATGTCTCTTGTGAGAAATTCAGCTTGTCTTAGCTAAAGTGCCCAGGCAGAGTTCAGGGTGGGTCATTATGCCATATGATGTAGCCACAGAAAACAGGCTAGGGCCCACTCAGACTCCATAGCAATGATTGTGTAGTCATAGACTGGAATAACAGAGGCAAGCCTCTGTCATGCCCACACACACAATTACACAGTGATTATGCAGTCCTTCCCACATGGTCTGCCCTATCCTGGGATCTCAATATTCAAGACTTCAGGAGGTGATCAGTCTCCCCTTCCATCCAGAGATGGGCCTGACTGAGGACTTGGCACCCAGGGCCTTACTTTCCAGAGTCTTCTGGCACTGTTCAGTCCACCTCCCCACTGAGTCAGGCCAGGGTATGAGAACATGGCCCACAGGGACTGCCTCTGAAGGAGGTCCTGTTAAGAGGATGGGTGGCACCTCCCTCATTCACTTGAAGATCATCATTGGCCACACCCATCAGCCCCAAGCCAGAGGCACAACAGGCCTGCTCGGTTGGGTTTACCAGTCAGGGAACCAAATGTTGCAGCAGAAATGAGACTTAGATGATGATAAAACCCAAATGGCATTCAGAGAGGCAGAGGAATAAAGTTTTATTATGCATGGGCCTAGAGGAGAATTCAGTCTTGAAATTCTGAGCCCCAGGCATAGGCTATTGTGGAGTTATATAGGTTTCTGTTTATTGGCTAGTGGGTTGCTGGACAAGCGGGCAAATTCCTGAAGCAAGCAGGTAGGCAGGGGTTACAGAAAGAAAGGTGTGAGTTTAGCTTATCTTCCTAAAGCAGAGAGACTCAGGGAGGAGAGGAGTAGAGTCCTTATCTTTGTGGATTCCAGATAAAAGGGGGAAGAGGGTGCTTATCTCCCTAAGTTGTGGATTCCATGGGAGAAAAGGAGGAGGGCTGGTTATCTTTCTAAAGCTGTGGGTTTCTGCAAAGGGGGAGAAACAGAACACAGCTGCAGCACTTTCTTCATCAGTATAATATCTTGCAGAAAAATACCAGAACATTTCATGGATGGTAAAGTCATTGACAATGCCCCAGGAACTTCATGTAATTTCTGAAGCATTTATATTAACATTTTTACCCACTCAGATTTAACCAAAAAAAGCTAGAAATTTCCTTTTAATATAACTGCACATCCCATGCAAGTCCCAACATATCAAATAAACCTATCTATTTTTAACATTTCTCTTGTTATAAGGGGAAAGAAGAAATCTTTGTGATTTTCTAGATAACCTGCAGAAATCTGTGAGCAAAGAGACATACTTTATCAATGTAAAATGTCAACTATGGTCATTGGTCAATGTGAAAAATACTTGGCTCCTTATTTAACCAAAGTGACAATAAATTATTAAAACAGCATTATGAAGGTAGAATGATAATTTATGAACCTAGTTATTTTAAAAGAAGATGACTTCATTCTATTAAACAACTGTGACCATAATAAGGACCACAAGAATGTTGGTGAATTATTGTTATAAGATATAGAATAAATGCCATCTAGACCAATTACTCAATAGGTAAATAAAACTTACAATCTTATACCAGGAGCAGGCAATATTCCCAGAAAATATTGTTATTTTAATGGTGAGAAAACCAAATTTCAAATTTGCATGAATATACTGTTTTTAAAAATCTTATAGATTTTTAACATTATATGTTACCCAGCTATGAAAATGGAAAATAAAATTATTTTTCTGCAAACTGTTTACAACTTTCTCATTCATTCAAGTTTTATAATACATTTTATCTTTTTAATTTTTCAATAACCATTGATTTTGCTTAGGACAATACTATTCTTTTTTTTTCCTCAACAAAACCATATCCGGCATACTGTGCAAGTTCAATTTAACAAAAGCCTAAGAATTTAAGGTAGCAAAAGATCTTGGACTCTAACTTTCAGCTGACATTCTCTGTGTATAATGATGGTGTCTAAAAATTACAAGCCATTCTGAGAAACTGGAAGACATGGACCATTCCAAATAATGAACCAAAAAGCAGGAAGAGACACAGAACATAGAACAACTAATCAAAGCTGTCCAAACAAATGTCATGGACCAACTTCATGAAGTGAAGGAAGAGATTAAGGATATTAAGAAGACACTGGGATCACATACTGAAGAAATTGTAAATGTACATAAAAAGATAGTGGATACGATGTCGATGAATAGCATAATCCAAGAAATCAAAAAGACCATAGATTCATATAACAGCAGATTTGATCAGACAGAAGAAAGAATTAGTGATGTAGAAGACAGTATATCTGAAATCAAACAGATAGTAGAAAAGATAGATAAAGAGATAGATAAAATCCAGCAGGGACTCAGGGATTTAACCAATAACACAAAACATGCAAACATACACATTATAGGCATCACAGAAGGAGAAGATAAGGGAAAAGGAACAGAAGGAGTTTTGAAGGAAATAATGGCTGAAAACTTCCCAATCCTAATGAGGGAGATGGATGTACATATCCAGAAAGCACAGCACACCCAAACCAGTATAAATTCCAACAGGCCAACCACAATACATATACTTGTCAAAATGTCCAATGCTCAAGACTAAGAGAAAATACTCATGGCAGCAAGAGAAAAGAGAACCATCACATACAAGGGAAGCACAACAAGATTAAGTGCTGACCTCTCATCTGAAACCATGGAGGCAAGAAGACAGTGGTCTGACATAGTCAAAGTACTAAAAGGTAAAAACTTCCAACCACAAATTCTGTATCCAGCAAAGTTGGCATTCATAAATGATGGAGAGTTCAATATATTCACAGAAATTAAGGGAATATGCAAATAAGAAACCTGCATTTCAAGAAATACTAAAAGAAGCTCTAAAGATTGGAAGGGAAAAGCAGGAGAGAGAAAAGTTGGAGGAGAGGGTAAGAACAACAAAAATGACATAAAGAGAAACAAAAAAAATACATAGGACATAAAGAAAACAAAGAAAATATGGCAGATGTAAAGAAATTCATTGAGAGTAGTAATACTGAATGTTAACGGATTAAACCCACCAGTCAAGAGACACAGATTGGCAGAATGGATAAAGAAATATGATCCATCTATATGTTGTTTACAAGAGACCCACCTTTGACCCAGACATTCAAGGAAGTTGAAAGTAAATGGCTGTAAAATAATTTTACAAGTAAATAATAACCAAAAAAGGGCAGGAGTTACTATTGTAATATCTGAAAAAAAAAACAGACTTTAAATGCAAAACAATCATTACAGACAAATCGACACTATATATTAGTAAAAGGGGTAATCTCTCAAGAAGAGAGACCAATTATAAACATTTATGCACCTAATCAGGGTGCCTCTAAAATTGTGAGGCAAAAGCTGGAAAAATTAAATCAAGAAATAAATGCCTCTAAAATTATAGTGTGGGATTTTAATACACCATTATCACCATTAGACAGAAGCTAGACAGAGAATCAGTGAATAAAGACCTGAATAATACATTAGAGGACCTGGACCTAATGAACATATACAGAATGCTATACCCTAATACAGTGGGACATGCATTCTTCTCAAGTGCACATGGATCATACTCCAAGATAGACCACATGCTAGGCCCCACAACAACTATCAATGAGTTCAGAATGATTGAGATTGTACAAAGTAATTTCTCTGACCACAATGGAATGAAATTGGAAATCACTAAGGGCCAGAGAACTAGATTAGGCATGAAGATATGGAAATTAAACAATACACTCTGGCACAAACAGTGGGTCAGGGAGGAAATCTCAAAGGAAATCAGTAACTACCTCAAATCAAATGAAAATGAAAACACACTATATTAAAACCTATGGGATGTGGCCAAAGCAGTACTGAGAGGTTAATTGATAGCTCTAAATGCATATATTAAAAAAGAAGAAAGAGCTAAAATTGAAGTATTAATTGCACACCTGAAAGAATTGGTAAAACAACAACAAGCTAACCCTAAAGGAAGCAGAAAGAAAGAAATAACAAGATAAAAGCAGAGCTCAATGAAATAGAAAATAAGAAAGTACTAGAAAAAATAAACAAAACCAAAAGCTCGTTCTTTTAGAAGATCAATAAAATTGACAAAGCCTTAGCCAGACTAGCAAAGCAAAAGAGAGAGCAGATGCAAACACACAAAATAAGGAATGAAGAAAGGGATATCACTACTGACCCCACCAAAATAAAGAATATCATAAGAGGATACTTTGAAAAATTATATGCTAGGAAGAGTGATAATTTAGAGGATATGGACAAATTCCTAGACCCTCACAAGCAGCCTACACTGACGAAAGAACAAATCAATGAACTCAACAGTACAATTACAAGTAAAGAGATAGACTCAGTCATCAAAAACCTCCCAACTAAGAAGAGCCCAGGACCATAAGGCTTCACAGCTGAATTCTACCAAACATTCCAGAAAGAAGTAACACCAATCCTGGTTTAGCTCTTCCAAAAAATAGAAATAGAAGGAACACTACCTAACTCATTGTACGATGCCAATGTTACCCTAATACCAAAGCCAGACAAAGACACCACAAGAAAGGTATCTTTCTTTAATGAATCTAGATGCTAAAATACTCAACAAAATACTTGCAAATTGCATTCAACAACATATCAATAGCATTATAGACCATGACCAAATGGAATTCATTTCTGGTATGCAAGGATGGTTCAACATAAAAAAATCAATCAATGTAATACACCACATAAACAGATTGAAAAAAAAAAATCACATGGTCAACTCTATAGATGCAGAAAAAGCATTCAAGAAAATTCAGCACCCTTTCCTTATAAAAACACTGCAAAAAATAGGAATAGAAGGAAACATTCTGAACATGATAAAAGGTATATATGAAAAACCCAAAGCTAACATCATCTTCAATGGGGAAATCCTAAAAGCCTTCCCTCTGAGATCAGGCACAAGACAAGGATTTCCACTGTCACCACTCTTATTTAACATTGTCCTAGAAGTATTTGCTTGAGCACTAAGGCAAGAAAAAGATATAAAGCATATCCAAATTGGAAAG
>PVKH010034101.1:0-11918 GCA_004027955.1 Chaetophractus vellerosus
CCTGCCCTGCCCATGGCGGCTTTTGCCTGTCCGTGGCAGCTTTTTTGCCCTGCCCACGGCGGCTCTGGCCCGCCCATGGCGGCTTGCCATTCTCAAGGCGGTCTGCCCGCTAGGAGAGGTCCCCGGGAACCGAACCCGGGGCCTCCCATGTGGTATGCCGACGCCCTATCCACTGGGCTATCCAGTCGGCCCCTTATGGGCACTTTTGAAGATGTAATGGAAATTCCACACCTTATTCCATAAAAAAATGCATACATGCACATATATACATAATAATGGTTTCCTTTCCAGAATGGATCTGAAGACACACTGAAGCTCGTCATGAACAAGGCAAGACAAAGTGTTATAGAGGCTTTCCAGGCTTTCCTTTCCTAATGATCAGCATGCGGCCTAAAGCCCATTTTGGAGCATATATAATATTCCCTGGAAAATAGTACTTAAGTCTCTGACATTCCTCATTCCTCCTCTGATATATACAGAAATCCCACCTACTAGCTTCTTTTTTTTTTTAAAGATTTATTTTTATTCATTATATATCCCCCCACTTTCTGCTTGTTCTTGCTGTGTTCATTTTTGCGTTCTTCTGTGTCTGCTTGTCTCTGCCTGCTGTGGCGACCCACCGAGTCAGCATCACCGTGCGGCGGCCTGCCTGCTTGAGGTAGCTTTCCCTGCCCGTGGCGGCTTGCCCTGCCCGTGGTGGCTTTGCCCTGCCCGTGGCAGCTTGCCTTCTCAAGGCGGTCTGCCTGCAAGAGGAGGCCCCGGAAACCGAACCCGGGGCCTCCCATGTGGTAAACCGGAGCCCTACCAATTGAGCCATAGCTGGTTCCTACCAGCTTCTTATTACCCACATATTATGGGGCTCTATACTCCCTACCTCCTAATGTCAATACCCTCATCTGCCAAGGTTCAAACTTTTCAGTGTACTAATTTCACAAATTCTGAGCTTTTATTTTACAAAAATTCACCCAGCAGTTCAACAAATTTGTCCTTTTGACCTCTTAGTGAACCCTATAAACTCGACTCCAGGCCTGGATTTCTGATTTGTAGCACTACCTAGTATATAGTTTCTTTGCATAAATCAATGTTTTGACAATTTCTCCAATACTAAAGCCTCTTTAGACTTTTACAGAAAAAAGGGATTTAAAAAACTCATGAAAGCAGGACTTACTGGAAGGCTTGGATATAGGACATATGGATGCAGACCTCATTGTTCAGTTTTAACTGAGTCACCTCATTTATTGTTGGTACATTTGCAACTTAATATGGTTGACAATGGATCTTAGGTTTTCAGGATAGAAGTAACACTTTCTTTTTACCATTTCTATAGCCATGTGGTTAATGATAATCCTGGTACCCAGTGTGCAATTCTCAGTGAATAGAAAGAAGCTTTAAAATATAGTCATATCTAAAAATAGATAGAAAGGTAGATGGATAGATGGAGAGAATGATGCAGTAAATTTGGCAAAAATAATAAGAGTTTAGTAGATCGGGGTATCTGGGTAAAGGATATGTTGGAGCTCTGTATATGAAGTATGTATTAATTTTTGCAAGTGACTAAGTTTGAAATTATTTCAAAATAAAGTTTAAAAAAAAGAAATTCAGTATCATTTGATGTATTATATGCCAAAAAGAGTGCAGGAAGTTCTTTTGAATTCCATTGAAATATGTATTTTTAAATAGTATAGCCAATATTTGTGGAGTATTTCATTGCTTTGCTTTAACCATAAAAGCAAGCTTGTCCCCAATGACCAAAGCAAGAAAGCCTGAAAAGATCATTTTAATCTTAACTCTTCTATCTGAAGCTTGCCTTTCACAATAGAGATTAAATTGAGGTGGGAAAGAAGAGGTGAAAAGTGGCTATACAAATTGCTAAAGTTGAAAAAAGAAACATCAGAAATGTTGCAACCCATTAATACTCTGTATCTACCTTTCTATCATTATTATTTCGGATCTAGAAAAATTTTATAGCATCTCTAACCCAAGCTATAATATAGTCTCTTTTCAAGGAAACAAGTCAAGTTTATGGGATATCAATGGTGGTCTTAGTCTCAGATATATGAAGAGAAGAGAGAAGTGTACACACCATTATAGATCAAGCTGTTTCACATTTTGTGTTTGTGCTGGGAAATGCAGGAGGCTAGGTCTGCTTCCAATTCCCTTCAAAATTCTTCTGTTTATAGAGATTATGAATTGCAGAACACAGTTTTCATGCCTAATATAAATATCTACCCTTTAATTAATAAAATATAACTGTGGTCACTTTTGATTTAAATAAAATTTCTTGCTGGCTAGATTGAAAGATTGAAAGCTCTTTGAAGGTAAGCACTAAAATGTGCAATTCCACACATCTGTGGAAACTCATATGTACTCAGTGCTCAGAATTTGCTGAAGGAATGAGTAAATGTGCCCAAAGAACTGTTTTTAGCACTAAGGCCTGAAAAACGTATTCTACCATTAACAGTATCTCTAAATACTATGTGGTCAAGAAACAAGATGGTCCACTCAAATGGTTGAAAAGAGTTTAATAAAAGGACTACTGGCAAAGGCAGGGTTTAAGGAAACCAACAATGAAGAGCAGTATCCTGGGGCTATTAACAAGAGCACAGAGTTGTTACCACTTAGTACTGAAGGAGCCACCATATAAGGTTAGCTGTAAGGGAGAGTAGCTTTCAGAATTTGTCCTGTGATAGAGAGACACAGGCAACAAACAGCAAACAGAAAGTGAAGGACCCAGCAAAATAAACACTCTCTCCAGTCGATCTCCTAACAGTCAAAGAGAAGCCAGAGGGAAAGGGAGCTGTTGATGAGTCCACGGGATCAGCCTCCCCTTATGAAAAGCAGGGTATGAAAACACAGATCAGCTATCTTATTAACCATTGCTTTCTGCCATTCGAACTCTCAAGTCCCCAGCAGCATCTAGGGGATCATCAAAGAAACTGAACTCCTTCTTCAGGTGGGAAAATCCCTGATTTCAATTTAAAAAAATAATGACCTAGCAAATTCTGACTTCCAAAACAGATCAATGAAGAAGTGAAGATGGACACTGCAGGAGATTTTACAGAGCATTCCCTTTGAAAATAGCTACCTTAATTAAGTTATGAAACTATATACAAAATGATTTTAGGTATACAACTATTTCAAAGAACCAATAAGCAGAAATCCACTGTTCATGCATTCAACAATCCTGTGTATCAGAATGTCTTCTAGTTTCTATGACATAGTATTATTACCTATTATTGTTACCCTGCTCCCCCCAAAACGCATAAACTCTTCTTGTTTATTTTATAAGGCATTCGCTAAATGCCTTATTTGTGGGAATAAATGGTTGCCATATCCACTTATTTTTAATTTTGCATTGACCCATATTGAGATGAGAAAGGAAGCTGCCATGACTTCAAAAATAAGAGAGTAGGATGCTTGTCTCTTTGTAACTTCTTGTTAGTTGAGTTGAAGGCTAAATCTCCAGGTCTTCTCTAAGAGTTAAAAGAGAACACTATCTAATTTGAAATATGAAGAGAATATGAATGATATAAGTTGCCTTTTTTTAGATTGTACCTATTAGATTTTATTAATATACATATTTATTTTTAAAGAAGTTTTAGATTACATAAATGTTACATCAAAAATATAGGGATGTGAATATTCTCGCTGTCCTGATTTTGTGATAATCAGGGTAGGCTAAACATTTGCTATACTAGAAAACATGCATGTGTCCCCGGACCTAGTTTTTCTCCCTAGGTCTGGTTTTTGGAATGCTGGTGATAAACTAAACCTGACTTATTATATGACCATCCTGTATGGGAAATGACTGTAACTTTGGGTATCTTTGGTCAATCTAAAGAGATATAGCAGGGGGACAGATGTAGCTCAAATGGTTGGGCATCTATCTCCCATATGGAGGGACCTGAGTTTGATCCCTGGGACCTCCAGGTAAAAATTTAAAAAAAAGAAAAATATAGAAGGTGCTTGGGCCACCAGGCCCCATGCGCGGGAGTGCCGCCAGGTCCCGTAAGATGATGATGTAACAGGAGAGTGACACAAGGGAGAGCCAAGATGAGATGCACCGAAAAACCAGGAACTAAGGTGGTGCAGGTGGTAGGACACCTCTCTCTCACATCAGAGTTTCTGAGGATCGAATCCCAGTGAAGACAAGAGAAGGATGAGAAGAGGTGGTAGGAAACAGACATAGAATTGCCCAGCGAATGGACACAGAAATAGCAAAAATGTGTGTGGGGGGGATAAAAATGTATAAAAGTAAGTAAATAAATAAATAAATCCTTAAAAAAATGCATAGGGGAGTAAGATATGGACTATAGTTGGTAATAATACTTTCACGATGTTCTTTCATGATTTGTTAACAAATGTTTCATAACAATGCCGGGTGTTTGTATGTGGGGGGTGAAGTATGAGAGCCCTGTATGATGTTATACATGTTTGTTTTGTAAGTTTACGATGTTTACTGAACACTTACAGTTTATATATGTTCATGTATGAATGATATAATTCAATAAATTGTTTAAAATATATATATAGGGGATTCCCATATACTCCACCTACCCCCCCATATTTTCGCACATTAACAACATCTTTCACTAGCATGGTACATTTGTTACAATTGATGAACTCATATTGAAGCATTGTACTAGCCAAGGACTGTAGCTTACATCATAGTTTACACCTTGTACCGCACAATTTTATAGGTTTTGACAAAATGTATAATGGCCTGTTTTGTGATATTTCTTTGGCAAGTAAAGTATAATAGAATAAAGGCCCAAGATGAGAAAGAGATAGTGGGACTCTTTAGGAATTGGAGCCCCAGGGTTTTCTAGAATTTTAATGGTGAAAAATACTATTTTTCCCTGCTCCTTTGTCATGCCCACCACTATAGTAACTCAACTTTGCTCTTAATAACCCACATATATTTGGGGTATTACAAAATCCTTCTTTTGTTTCCTTCAGAAAATGTGTGATTTCTTCATAAAGAACAAAGAGACAGAAAGAAACTAAAAATAAGATTGAGAAATAGATGCCAAAACCAGAATTAGTACTCAGAAATTCCTAATGATGCTATAATTCCCAGAGGGAACTATTTATTTATGTAATGACATTCAGTTAATTATTTATAGAAGTAAAACTCGGGAAAATTCCTCTCTCACTGACTTTGATATGCATACACTGTCCCTAGAGGCCTTGTCTCCTGCCTTGTTGGTTTCCATTCTAGGAATCAATAAATCTACAATTGCTGCTGACCTTGATATCACCATTTTAAAAAATGAAATTTAATGATAGTAATAATGATTTTATCTGTGTTTATCAAGCCTGTTATTTTAATGACTGTTCTTAGAAACAAATCATTTTTTTCCTTATATATAGGAAAGACATTAAGTTGGAATATGTTAATGGAGTTGAGTTCAAAAGCCACGGTCAAATATATGTACTCATTTGGCCAGCATTGTTAGCTTGGATGAAATCATTCAGTATCTAAGAGTTACTGGTGCTGCTTTACATGATTGGGAATGCCAGGTGCAACTGGGTGCTCCAGAATAGCCCCCAAAAAGACCAAGAACATTGTGCTTGGCAAATGGGAGGTAGGAAAAGTGGAGGCTGGAGGCAATCATTTATTTAAAACAAGTGAAATCTGGAATTTTCTTTTGCAGTAAAAAAAAAAAAAGATATCGATAGTGTTAAAATAGAGCAGGTTTTTGATGATGAAAGCATTCTAAAAATGCCAATGTTTTATGACAGTATTTCCCAGAAAATTATAGAGCTCCCCAGACAAGAAAATCACTTCCTGCATGAGTAGTTTCCACCTCTGTACACCCCATTTCTGTTTCTGTGATCTTTTAAATCTCCATTTGAAAATATAATTTTTTAATAGCCACTCAAGAGAAAAGTACTAAGAGGAATCATCTAATGCTAATGAAAATAATAGTCAAGGGTACAGATCAGATCCACATCTTAATGCAAGGTCCTATAGGGATCATACTGAAAATGTATCATAAAGGAGCATGACTGGTAGCCATTACTGATTCAAAGGCAAATGTGAACACATAATGATCCAAAACATTTTATTTAAAAGATTTAGTCTTGTAACAAAGACATGCAACTTTATTGTAGCCTCCATATAACCAATAATTCCTAGTTCAATCTGCTGAAATAATTATAAAAAAGATTTAGGTTTGTATCAAAGACCTACACTTTTAGTGTCCTGCATATAACTAAGAAATCCTACTTAATCAAATTACTTGGAGAATTTTCACTTTGTCCAGGAAAAAAAAAATTAAAGTCTTTATTCTGATGACAAAGAAGGCTACTGCAATCCTTCATTACTTATATCTTTCTACTCTGATGGAGGTTCCCTAAATAACATGAACAAGAGCAGGATTGTTACTCAAAACTTTTAAGCATGTTAGATACAGTCCTGGCTGATGATCACTTTCATATCTTTTGGAACTATGCAAAAATTACACATTTCTGAAGAAAAAGGATGGGGAAAGCAAGCGAGAACTGTGGGCAGAGAAAGACTTTTCTTCCTTAAAAATATGGCCTTCTATGTGTTGCAATTGAATGCGTGAAAATGTCAAAAGGGAAAAAGAAAGATGTTTCCCAAAGTTGTGAACCTGGCAGCTTGGAGGAGAACAGTATTGAGCCAGAAGGTGAATATATTAGCCTTATTAAAAATTGGCATCCTTCATAGAATTTTGCATAGTTATATTGTCCAAAACATCACCAATCTGAACACCAGCAATGCTTTCGTCTTTCAAAACACTAAAAAAGTATAGTTTTAAACTCTAAAACAATGTGTAGTTAGGTGGTTTTGTAACTAACTAAACTCTAAAATGTTATGTTGAAGGACTGATTATTCTCTGCTTCAAACAGAAAAGGATATGAAATTATGGGAAACATGATGGCAACTATTATTAAAAGGAGTTAAATCCCACTTCTCTTTGGTGACTTGTGGAGAAGAATATTTTAGTTGTAGACTGGCATCAATGGCAGTAATGGGTGACCTTTGACAAGGAAAGGGATGACAACCCAAGATACAATGATTTGGGACTAGTGCCAAAAGCAAAAAAGAACTGGCCCAACCAAGAAGAATTCAAAATTATTCTGTTTAGCCCTGCAGTCAAATTCTGGGAAATGTTGAGAGGTTGAACAAAGAAGGAAAGGTATCTCAAGTCTCACTAAAGCACACACGAAAAAGAATAATCCACTGATTAGGTTAAATATAGATTTATAGACTGAGCTTTTCCAGGAATTCTTAATCTATATGTAGATGATGCTGTTAATGTTTAATAACTTGGATTTACTTGTACTTTAATCAAATTTTTAGGTGTGTGGTTAATAGTAGATATTCCCAAAAGCACTGGGAATGGGGAGTAGGGGGAGATATGCTATCTAGCAATATTTCATAAAATTTAATTATCTAGGAAAGTTAGGGGGAAAGTATGGAGACGGGAACATTCTATCTTGTAAACAGGTGTTAGTATTCAAGGTAGGTGATTATTGCTGCCAGTACTTTCATATTCATCATCATGTTTAATCCTCATAAAACAAGACCTCAAGAATAAATAATTTAACTAAGATTACACATATTCTAAGTGACACCAGTCAAATTTAAACTCCTATATTATATTCAAGGGGTCTGGTTTCCTCATGCAACTATATCATGAATTATGTTCTAGGGTACAGAAAACCATTAAATATGTCATTGTGGTAAAGCCATTACTGGATAGTTAATTTTAAAAATTTATTCTATTAGTCTCAAAAAGAGATAAAATATGTATTCTGTTAACTGTAAATTTGAATTTTTATACAGATTCCAAAAGTATGATGTAAATATCTAAAATATTTAGGCTAGGGTTTTAAGTTCATGACTTGTTATTACTTAGCAAAGGAAACTGGTGATCACTAAGAAGTAGCATGGATTCACTAAAGATATAATAGCCATTATTTCAATAAGGCATCTGCAAATTCTCCCCTGAAGATAAACTAGAACAATGTATGCAGTTAGATAGGTTGTAAATAATTCAATAATCAAGTGTAAAAAGTATTAAAAATAATCTGTAGGTTATTTCTTAACAGTACAGCAAAAGACTATCCACCTTGTCCTGCTTTATTTGTATAAAAACACATAAATGATTAAGAATCATCAAGCATCAATATCAAGGTCAAAACTAACAAGGTAAAGTTTAATATGGATAAATCAAAATCCTGCATAAGTCTTCAAATCAATTAAACAATTCACTCAGAAAAAGAAGTAAGTATTTTAGTTAACTGAAACTCAGTATAAACTAACAAGTTTAAATAGCAACCAATAATGTTCATCAAATCCTTATCTATAGACCCCAAGAAGAAAGACCATACTAGACCACTGTACTCTATCTTGGTCAAATCACATGCATTGTATTATATTTAAATCTGGTCACCACATTTTAAAGTTCACTAAGACAAACTAGAGAGTTTTGAGAATGGTGATTAGTTTACCAAGGGATTCTGCTATGTTATGTCAGAAATATTGGAAGAAACTATGTATATTTATCCTTGAATTGAGAACACTTAGTGGGAATGTGAGAGCTATCCTCAAATATTAGAACAGATCTCACATGCAAGTGGTAACCGAATCATTTTGTAATTGGTAATTTCAAAGCATAGACCAATGTATGGAGAAGTAGGTTTCATTTTAACATCAGGGAGCACTCTGTTATATTTAGTAATTATTCAAAATTGGGATTATTTCCTTTCAAGTCTCTATCTTAGTTTGCCACAGGGCTGCCGATGCAAAGTACCAGAAATGCATTGGCTTTTATAAAGGGGATTTATTTGGGGTAAAAGCTGACAACTCTGAGGCAGTGAAATGTCCAAATCAAGGCACCATTAGAGACACTTTTTCACTAAAGTCAACCACTGTTGATCCTAGTGTCCTGCCACATGGCAAAGATGGCTGCTGGTCTCTGCCTTCCCCTTCAGAAGCTACCATCTCCTGGAGCTCAGCTGTGGACAGCCAGGCATAGGATTTGTCTCTTTCTAGGTCTCTTTTCTCAATCTCAGCTGCTCTGCTTTCTTCCTGAATTCGGCTGTGAGCTATCAGATATATGGCTCATCTCTCCCTAGGCCTCAGCTCCTTAAGCAATCAGGGCCTCTCTATTTTCCTACAGTCTTCTCTCTCACATGACAGGATCAATATAATATGGCAGTTTCTTTTCTCTGTGTCTCTGTTTATATCCAGCTCCAATAAGAGGGTGGAGACAATCTGAGTAAATGCCTTACTGAGACAGTCCAATCAAAAGCAATCTAATAAGTGATCTAAAGTGAATCTAATGCAATCAAAGGGTGCCACACCCACAAGAATAGATTAGTTTAAGAATATGATCTTTTTAAGATTCATAAAATAACTTCAAACTGTTACAGTCTCTAAACTCCCTATCACTGGATGATCATGTGGCAGATGTTTTTTTATTAGAGGGAAGCTGAAAACATGATCTATCAAGTTCCTTCCAAAGCAAAGAATATGTTTTATATGCAATTTGATTCTGCCTTTTTGAAAGAGGAGATTGTTCTAGGAAGTCTATTGTTTCACATACCACAGCAGTGCTATGTGTGGCACCCAGTGGGCACAGAGGACACTAATATCAATGGGGAAAGTCACTCAGGGAGCAAATGATCTGAGGAGTCAGTCACATCGGTTTGAAGCCAAGGCTTTGAAAAGCCCCTGTGTGGCAAGCATTAGATCTGATGTGACTGGTTTGCTTCAAAACCTGATTAGATGAGATTGCTTGAAGTGAGAGGTCTGCAACTTAATTGTTCCCGGTGATTTTTCCCCCCAATCAACAGCCTACTTTATCTCTTTGTTGCAATAAAGACAAAACCTTATTTTGTTTTAAAGAGTACCTCCTGGCTTACAACCCTCCCACCTCACCTCTTGGCACACAAAGATCTACACAGCCTTTCCAAATGATGTGTGCATCCCTAGGCAACTTGACAGAAAACAATCCTCTTTTCATCCAATCCTTTCTGTTTGTATGAAAAGTGAACCTGTAGAAAATATCTGAAGACTTCAAATGTTGATGATCCAGTGGCATTCCACTTTAGACCCCTTTGAATTTTCTAATGACTTGGAGACTATCTTGCAAGCACCACTTTATATTTCCATATTTAAGGAACATCATAAAGGAAACTGATTTACTGAAAAACAATCCCAATCATACAGCATCTGAAGCTATTTATCATAAAAATGTTAGCTTAGTAAGAAGTGAAAGATGTTAGTGGGGATGGGTAGATTTTCGACTGACAGTCTTTGAAAAAAAAGTTTGCTGAAATTTCAGGACAGATTCTTTCAAATTCTGAATCAAAAATTTCTTTTCTGGTTAGTGAGAAATCATCTAAAAATGATAGATTTGTACCTCCAGATAATTATCACCTAGGGAAATCATTGCTGTTTTATGGTTACATGGTCTCTTAAAAACAATGAAGTGTGGAGCAGATGCGGCTCAAGCAGTTGAATGCCTGCTTCCCACATGGGAGGTCACTCCGATGCCTCCTAAAAACAAATAAAACAAACAAAAACAAACAGCAAGCAAACAAACAACAAAACTAACTCAGGGGAGCTGATATGGCTCAGTGGTTGAGTGATAACTTCTTTCATACAAGGTCCCAGGTTCAATCCTAGGCCCCTGTATCTCAAGAAACAAACAAAAAAACAAACAAACAAACAATGAAACCAATCTAACCTCCATACCCTCAGTCTTTTCAAACTTCAGTTCAGAGTAAGTGCTCTAAAAGTGATAAAAGTTCTCCGAGCTTTATCAAGAAAGTCTATATGGGACAGAATACTGTCTCCCCTTATCCGATGGGTCTATCCTGGTTTCATCTGAGATGATTTGGCACAAAATTACCTGAAAAGGGGAGTCGGGCCACCCAGGTAAGGGTGTGTTAATCCCACTCAACTCTAACAAACTTTAGGCATGTTCGTGTATAAAATGTCAACTTCCTAACTCAAAGGCATAAAGCTAGGCACTATGTAATAATATAGCCTTAAATATAACTGATCTAAGCATTAAAAGCCAATTCCATTCCTTGTAGTGATAATTTTAACTAACTTTTTCAAGTCAACAAATGTTTGATAAGTCTCTCATGAATGTGTTTTGGTTTGTTTGTTTTTTGTTTGTTTGTTTTTATCTGGTCAGTGCAGTTATCTTCCAAACCCACTCCTTTAGCATTTTGACAAGGCCTCTGAATCCTCTAGCTCTTCCATGTTTTGTAGTCTTTTCTTGTTCTCAATACTATTCTACCTCACTCTTCTCATTCCTTGGGTTACACAGTTATTGCCACAAAATTGGAAGATAATTTTTTTTCCTTTCAGGCTTGCAGCTCTTCTGTTTTCCAAATTGCCACCCGAAGCTTCAGTTTTATAGTCTTATTTATCAAGTAGTAGAAGGAGTTCTCTAGATACAAGATCTGAGAAAATTAAAGGGTATGTTTTAGTTTGCCACAGAGCTGTCAATATAAAGTACCAAAAATAAGTTGGCTTTTATAATGGGAAATTTATTAGGGTAAAAGCTAACAGTTCTGAGGCCATGAAATGCCCAAATCAAGGCACCATCAGAGATGCCACATGGGAATCAGGTATATGGCAGGGCTCATCTCTTCAACCTTGAGCTGCTCCATGGGCCCAGCCCCTCAGGGGTCTCTTTCCGTGCCTTTGTGCTCTGTGGTTCCAGACTCCTGGGCCTCTCTCAGCCTCTCAGGGCTTCTCTGTTTTCCTGCAGTCCTCTCTCTCACATGGCAGGATCAATATGGCAGCTTCTTTTCTCTCAGTCTCTCTCTCTCTCTCTCTCTCTCTCTCTCTCTCTCTCTCTCTCTCTCTCTCTCTCTCTCTCTCTCTCTATTTATATCAGACCCAGCAAGAGGGTGGAGAC
>PVKH010034102.1:0-11922 GCA_004027955.1 Chaetophractus vellerosus
CCCAGTTTGGCCCGGTTCTCTTCTGATGCAAAGATCTGGATGGGGTAGGGGTGGCCTCCACCTTTTCCTAGGTCCAGTATGCTGTGATTCTTCAAGTCCTCACCCAAATATCAGATAGGAATTGGTTCCAACCTCAAGTCTGGTTATTGCCTAAACGCCTTATCAGCCCATGTGGGCTCACTGTCCTGTAACTCAGCAAGCAGCCAACTGGGCAGAGGCACCAGGCTCCCATCTCTTGGGCACCCCCAGGCTTGAGTGGGAGTCTCTAGAACCCACCTCCCTCCTCATCTGGGGTTGGGGGAAAGCATGAAACCTGTCCCTCTGCACAAGGCTGCCATTGCCAGCATTTACCCTTTTCCTCCCCAGTCCTCTCCACTTATTGATGAAGGAGGTAGGGAGGAGAAAGGAATAGGTTGGGGCTAGTTCTGGCAGCTCTTAGGAAGTCTTGCAGGGGGTTCCCTTTCCAATGTGGAAAACGGGCCTTTTATTTGCAGGTGTGGGCCTTTAGTGCAGAGCCCATCCCTGGGCCATAGGGAAAGCCTCCTGAACATGCTACTCAATCTGCAACAAACCTATTTTCAAATAAGGCTTGAGTTAGGTAGTGTGATGGTTAATTTCAAATGTCAACTTGGTTAAGTTATGGCATCCAGTTCTTTGGTCAAGAAAGCACTAGCCTGATTATTACTGTGAAGGCATTTTGTAGATGGATTTACCCCATTAGCTAGTTGATTGCATCTACAGCTAATTCTATCTACACTCAACAAAGAAGATTGCCCTCAGCAATGAGGGGGGTCTCCTCATTCAATCAGTTGGAGGTCTAAAAGCAGAACTGAGGATTTCACAAGTCAGAAAGCAGAATTTCTGCCTCTTCTTCAGCCAGCCAGCTTCTCCTGACAAATTCAACTTCACTTTCATTGGAGTTTCCAGCTTGCAATTTGGATTTGCTAATCCCCACAGCGGCATGACCCAATTCCTATAATAAATCCCCACCCCCACCGTTCTGTTTCTCAGGAGAATGCTGACTAACAAAGGTAGCCAGAGAGCAGAGCCCACCTCCCCTCAGGCAAGAGCTTAAACATTCTAACTGTTCCCAGGATATCCTTACCTCCCATGGCAACACATCTGCATGGCCATCACTGCTTTTCCACAGCCTCCTATCATTTAGTGTCTCCCTTGGAAAGGTGAGAACTCACCCTTCCCATCTCAACCACGTGTCCAAAGACCAAACCAGATGTCTGTGACCAAACATCCTGGACTCTCCAGAAAAGCCACAATTCCAGATGTCCTAAACCTCAGTCCTTGTAAGCTGTCAGAATGTCCCAGAAAACCCAATATTTTGGCTAAAAAATAATATTTTTCTAGCTGCCTCTCAGACCCCCTAACAGCATTAAAAATCATTTGAGAAATGATTTAGGGTTCAGAAAATATGGTTGCTGGAATGGGTCAGATTATGTCCCTCAAAAAGATATGTTGGGAAACAGATGTGGCTCAAGCAGTTGGGTGCCCACCTACCACATGGGAGGTCTCAGGTTCAGTTCCTGGTGCCTCCTAAAGAAGACAAGCAAGACAGTGAGCTGATGCGAAGGGCTGGCATGGTGAGCTGACACAACAAGATGACACAACAAGATGATGCAGGGAGATGACACAACGAAGAGACACAGTGAGGAAACACAATGAAAGACCCAACAAGCCAGAGTGGAGGTGGCTCAAGCCATTGGGCGCCTCCCTCCCACATGGGAGGTCCCACGTTCAATTCCTGGTGCCTTCTAAAAAAATAAGATGAGCACACAATGAACAGACACAGAGAGCAGACAGCAAGTGTAAACAACAAGGGGGTGGGGGTGGGGGAAGGAGAAATAAATGAATAAAATAAATCTTAAAAAAACAAGAAGATATGTTGAAGTCCTAACCCCTAGGCCCTCAGAACAGGACCTAATTTGAAAATAGGGTTGTTGCAGATGGAATTAGTTCAATTAAAATGAGGTCATACTGGAGGGGACTAGGCTCCCAATCCAATATGACTGGCATCCTTTTATAAGAAGAGGAGACATGGACACACAAGGGAGGGGTCTTGTGACAATGGAGGCAGAGATTGGAGTGATGCGGCTGCGAGCCAAGGAAAGCCAAGGATTGCTGGCAAACCACTTTGGGAAGAGGTGGGGAAGGATGCACCCCCAGAGCCTTCAGAGGGAGCACAGCTCGGCCAACACCTTGATTTCAGACTTCCCACCTTCAGAACTATGAGGCAATACTTTTCTGTTGGTATTTTGTTACGGCAGCCCTTGGAAACTAAGGCAGTCACCAAATGTGTAGCTCCATCTCACAAAGGGCTGTCCTCATTTAGGACTCAATTTAGCCAGCAGGGAAGCAACCGGGGTTTCTGCTGCTCTCCAGAGACATGTGACAATCATCAGGGCTTGGCCCAGCCCACAGAAGGCCCAACAAATCCTTGTTGTGCCAACAGACTTGGCCATGTGGCCCCTTAAAAGAGGCTTGCAGCCCTTTAGGAGTAGAACGGTGTCCACAGAAAGGCTCCTGGCCTTCAGGGTGTCAATTCCTGTCCTTGGAGCTGTGTCCTTTGCACTCCCTACTTGAATGCTCACCCCTGCGAGTTCCTTCTGATGCTGGGGAGGGGGGAGGGGTGTCCTCATCACCAAATCTCTGCCTGCTTGTGGTTGTTATAAGATCATGGTGACACAATTAATATGATTTAATAAAACCAACAGCTAATTTTGGCAGGGGTCCAGTTGGAAAATTGAAACGCTGCATTCTATTCAAAGGGAAGTTTCTCAAGCCAGAATACTATGGCTTTGGGGTTGATTAGTGTTGCTCGCTTTAGGTTTTCGGGAGCTGAGCTCCTTGTGCTGTGACCCTGTCCTTCACCAGACTGGTTGATGAGGGACCAAACAACTCCAGGCAAAGTGTGCAGTGCCAGAGAGTCAACCGGAAGCCTCAGCAGCCCTGGCCCGAGTGAAGGAAACAAGTCAGTGAAATGTGCCCATGTCGAACCTGTGGTGGTTTGTGCTTTGAAGCACATCCCTAGCTCTGGGTGGATGGTTTAAACTAAGTCTCTGCAGCCAAGTCATGAAGGGATCTGTTGGCTAAATGTAGTGCTGCATGGCACGCAGAGGAGACCCCACGAGTGGCTAGAGGCAGACAGACGTGGGTGGGTATCCCACCTCCACCACTTCTCTTGACAAGTGACTCTGGACAAGTCATCTCACCTTTCCTGGCTCGGTTTCCTTATCTTCACCCTGAGGGTAATGTTGTCCCTTCATCAGAGTCATTGCAAAGGATGAAATGACATATAGACTAGCCAGTGAGCCCACAGGTAGCAATGCACACACTCACGTGTCCATCTTGCAAATAGTTTTTAACCACCACAACTTTCCGGCTATTCCAGCTGGCAGGGCCTGGACAAATCCTCCAGTCCATTCAAGGAAACGACAGGCCTGAGGGGAATGCTGGGCCCAGGGTGGAGCACATACAGGCATTCGGGCCGCTGTCCCTCCCCTAGAGGTGGGCTCCTGGGCCCTCACACAGAGCTCGGGGCACTGCATACTCTCTCCCTGATAATTCACAATGTCAGGAAAGGCCATTTTCTCTCATGCATAAGCTTCTTATTACAGGAAGGAAACAATTTTAAAATGGCATCTAGAAATGCTGATCCTCAGTCTGCCGCTTTCCCACCCACGTGTCTGTGAAGGTTTATTTGCTGTGTGTGTGTGTGTGTGTGTGGTATGTGTTTAAAGACAAGTCTGAGTCACAGAATTTAAAATCTAAGGAAAGGAATTTTCAAGTGTGTCTTTTTAGCTCAAACTCTGTAGGACAAACCAGCTTGAGCCATCTATTTACTGTGTTTTTCAGTTGTTAGCCTGCGAGGTGAAATATGGGATTAGAGAGAGAGGGAAAAAATCCCACCATGGTGTAAAGAAATGAGGAACAAAATCCTCCATCTAAACAAAAAGACAGACCCAGCCAGGACATCCTGCCCGGGCTCCTCACCTCACTTCAATAGAAGTAAACATGTAGGGGAGGAAAATGCAAGTCAGATAAAGGGTTATGCATCCCAAACACTAGCTAGTTCCTGGAAGGCCTGCAAGCATTTCCCAGCTTCTGCAAAGTGGCCAGATGTTTTCCTCATTAGGACTTTTCTAGGACAGAAATGACTCTTGCCTATTTAATGCTCCAGTAGATTAGTAATCATTCTGCGAGGCCTGGGAACTGTCTACTTTCAATTGCCTTTAAAGATGGAACTCTGAGCATTTATTCTAGTACACAGGATCATCTATGAAACACACTTGCCAAGAATGTCTACTCTGAATCCAGCCTCGCTGTCAGACTTCCAGCTTACAGGAAATACCTAAGGTAGAGGAACAAGCTGAAGGGCCCCAGGAATAAACAGTTGCACCAGTCCAGAATCTGGGACATCCTCCATTACAGCTGTTCTGGAATTTTCAGTCAATCCTGTGATATTTGTTTCAAAAAAAAGAAAAACAAAGGTAAGGGGTATTGCTCTAGACCAAAATAGACCTAAGGGACACAACCAAGTGCAACGTGTAAATCTAGAGGCAATCCTGGTTAAGAGTAGTAACATCAAAGCTGTTATAACAGGTATTCTTGTGGCAACTGGGGAAATTTGAATATGAACTGGATATTTCTTTAGATTATGGAATCAGCATTAATTTCTTAGGAATGATATTAGTGCTGGGTTATATTGGAGAATGTCTTTATTCTTAGGTCCGGCTAAATGAATTATTTAGGGGTTAAGTGTCACAATGAATGTAACTTATTTCTATGTGTGTATATATGTACCCTACAGAGATAAAGCCAATACTGTAAAATCTTAACAGTTGTTGAATCTAGATGAAGAGTACATGGGTATTCAGCATAAAGTCTTTTCAATTTTTCCATTTAAAATTTTTCAAAAACTTGGGAAAAGAAAAAAAACAAATGAAAAATAAAGACAGAAACAAAAACAATAGAAAGGAAAAGAAAAATATTTTTAAAATGAAAAATAAGAGTAGAGGGAAAACTCATTCTGATTAGAAACCATACGTTCTCCTTGGCCTTCTGAAAAGCATAATGGAGCATACACTGCCAGTGTGTGCATATCTGTAACAGAACTATCAAACTAAAGCAGAAAGAAAACCGGAGCACGGTAAAATCCAACTGTAGCGTAATGGTGACTTCTCAGGGGAGGGGCAGACAGAGGAGCTCGGCTGTAAATGAATGTTGTTGTCAGTATTCAGGTTCTTGGGTCATGTGGAGGTTTCATGGGTGTAACATATTATTCATAAGTGAATAAATGAAATGAATGACATGCACAGGCCAATGATGATAGCTCGAAACTCAGATAAAATGAAATACCACCCAGTTCCTGTACTTGGTTGTGCAAATAAGAAAAAGTTGTCATGTCAGTCTTTGGCCCTCTGGACACCGAAGTAGAACAAGCACACTCATTATGGAAGGATGTTTGGATTCATTCACTTATTCATTCATTCCACAGATATTTACTGAGGACCTGCTATGTTCCAGATAGAGCTAGAGCTAGAGGTACATAGGTTTTTATAAAGTTGAATGCCATGAAGAAAAACAAACAAACAAAAAAACCAGTATGCTTAGGAACTTGAAAGCAGGGGCCAGGGGTAGGGACGAGCTCTTCTAGAAGGTTCCCTTTGGGCAGAGATGGGAATGAGAGATTGGGGGTGGGGTGGGGTGGGGACGATGACTCTGTGTGTGTGTGTGTGCTTCAGACAGAGGAGTCAGAAGGGCAGGTGTGTTTTGTGTGTCTGAGGAACAGCAAGGGGGCTGAGCAGCTTGAGTGAAGTGCCAGGGGGGGATGAGCTATGGGTCAGAGATGGTTTGGAAGCCATGGTAAACACTTCATATTTGGTGGGCTGGAAGCAATCAGTGGGTTTTCAGCAGGGATGTGACATATCTGATTTGTGTTTTTCAAGAATAACAGCTGAGCACTATTCTTGAAAAATCAAGCCAGAATAATATTCTGGTTATATTATGAAGGCAGAGATAATTTTCAAAATACTGAGCAATTTATAAGACAAGGGCTCCGGCCAGTCAGGGATAACACTGCGACACTCAGAAGAGCTGGGTGCCAGAGTGCCCCTTCTGGGGCAGGTGGCAAATCCTCTAGCTGCTGGATGGGAGTGAGGCAGTGAGGGGTGACCCTGAGGTCAAAGTGGGCTTGGCAGCGGGGGCAGGGGACAAAGAAGGGTACTGGGTAGTATCTATTTACTTACCTTTATGGAAGTTTTTCAATATTTTAATGAAAGAATGGATAAACACACTTCTGTAAAAGATATAATTAATACAAATAAGAGTAAATCATGTCTCTATTTAACTTTCTAAAATAGCTAAGATCAAGCTGTAAGTTTAAGGAAACCTAATCAAGGTCATCAATGAATAACTGTACTTCTTCCCAAGCTCCCTCTATCTATGTGCAATACAGTATCCATCCATTCATCTATCCATCCATCCATCCATCCTCCATCCATCTATCCATCTATGCATACAATCAGCAGTTGCACCCCTAATATGTGCCAAATGCTCCTTTAGAGCTGGGGATAGATCAGTGCAAAAGACTGGCAAAGTGACAGATCTCATGGAGTTTACATTTCAGTGCAGACAGACAATAAACAAATAGGCATCCAGCAAACTGCAGCCCGAGAAAAGAAGAGCTCCTAATGAAATAGCAACTGAGAAGCAGGGTGATACTTTAGATCAGGGGTTCTTAACCTTTTTTCTTCCACAGACCCCTTTGCCAGTCAGGTGAAAACCACGGACCCCTTACTAAGTCCATACTATACTGTGTATTATTTAATAAAGATATCACACCTGCACTAACTGGTTCTCACAAGAATAATGTTTTTTTTAAAATTTCAATTCAAACTCATGGACCTCTGGGTAAGAAGCCCTGTTTTAGATTCTCAAAAGAAAACAAGAGAAAGACAAACTAAAAGAACTGGTTGTTGCTACATCCCCAGTTCCCAGAGAAGTACCAGGGTAATTGAGGTGCTTAATATACATCAGTTGAAAGAAAGAAAGGAAAAAAAGGATGATGTGCTATATTATTCAGCCATACACAAGAATTAGGTATATCTACCTGGGGTAGCATGAAAGGGTGTCTGTGAGTAGAGACAAGTGAGATGTAGAGAGATCATTTTCGTAAAAATAAAACAGGTTTATCAATAGATGTACAGAGAAAATACCAGAAAGATCCACACTACATGGTTAACACCCAGAAGGGAGAAGGGAACTTTCACTTTTTACTTAATATTCAGGCATACCTCGGAGACATTGAGGATTCAGTGCCAGACCACTTCAATAAAGTGAGTATTGCAATCAAGTCAATATCACAATAAAGCAAATCACACTAATTTTATGGTTTCCCAGCATGCATAAAAATTATGTCTACACCATACTGTAGTCTATTAAATGTACAATAGCATTATGTCTAAAAAACCAATTTACATCCATGCTGTTGGAAAAATAGTGCCAATTGACTTCCTCGAAACAGAGTTGCCACAAACCTCGGATTTGCAAAAACTACAATCTCTTTGAAGGGCAATAAAGCAAGGTATGCTTGTGTTTATTGTTTACATTTTAAGGGTATCTACTCATTTTGAAGTATAAAGGACTTTTCAAAAGATGTAAAAAATTACTATGCATAACAGAAGGGGTGACCTGGAAATGCTGTGTGAAAGTAACTTTCAGTGCAGGTGAAGTCTGTTAATGGTTTATTAACAAAAAGAAAGGATGAGCCTAGCTCTCCTTTTTGTTCCTCCAAACAAAAACAAAACCTGCTTCCCACTGGGAATATTAGAAACCAGAAAACAAAGGCATTTTGTACAGATCTTTGTGGAAGTCTTAGCAAAGAATGGTCTTGGCCCCGGAGTCCCACCATGGACGGCTATGTACAGAAAGCCGTGGGTGGGATGCCAGCAGGGCAGCGCCTGGGTGAGGGACCTCTGGGGCCTTGCGGGGGGCAGATCGCCAGGGCCCCTAAAGAAGGATAAATCATGTGACTCCAACTCCTAAAAGACCCTGTAATTTTCAGTTGGCTAATAGGGGGAGAGAGACCAACATGTGAATCACCTTTCAAGTATTTAATTGAATTAGACAAGGAAAATGAGGCTTCTTTAAAATTCTTCCTTGGTTTTAACTTCTGTCATGAAGCAGCCTAGCGTAATTGGTAAAAGTGAAAAAGTGATTATGGAGACTTAAGCTTATTTATCACAGCTGCTGCACTTGTACAAAGTGAGTTTTTTGGTTCTAAGCCCTCCATCCCAGCGGCCAAGGCCCAGGAGCATGGATTATAGTCTTTTCACAAAACCCCTCTAATAAGCTGTGGTAATGGGACGGGTGGGGCAGGGAGGGGAGAAGGTAAACAAACAACTGCAATTAGGGGTGCAGCTTGCTCTTTTGCTCTGAGTGCCCTCTCTTTCCTCTCCTGGCTTATGATAACATTAGAATCATCCCGCACTACGGGCTGAGGAGCCCTTAGCGCCTCTTCTAACCCTTGGCAAATGACCTGCCCTGAGTCACACTACCAGTAAGTGGCAAAGCCAGATTTAACCCTAGGTCTTGTGATGCCCAACTCACTGATCATCAGAAAGAAAATGAGAGCCGGATGTTGGGAGCCCAGATAAGGGGTGTTGTGCAGCAGCCCTTTATCCGTTAAGTCTTCTGTGGCCTTTTTCTTTTTCCCAAATGTTTCTAAACATTTGGAAGGCACTCTTCCCTGACTGCACTAGAGATACCTGGGGCACACTGAATACAATTTTGTTGCATGAAAGAGAAATATCTGTAGTAATAATCAAGCCAACTGAGAAACTGATGAGTCCGTTTCCTCAGCGAAAATCAAAGAGAGCAAAAACTTCCAAGTCTTGAAGGGATGTTTGTAATGAATGTGCTGGAATCCAGAAGACAGTTTTTCTTTTCGTTTTTGGGAAGAATATCAATATAAAGGCACAGCTAATAGCACAGACACCCATCTGCTCATGACCCAGGTGTCTATTTTGTCAGCCATGCTGCCCCTTCCAACCCCAAAGACCATTAAATACTATAGCAGTCCAGGAACTGGTAGTGATCCCAGACCACTAGACCAAGAATTTAGTCATGTTTTCACTTTGGAAAAGTATTCAGTTGGGCAAGGTAGGGGGCACAGGGGCTGGAGAATAGGACCACCACCATCAAAGTCTAAAACAAAGATCCTAAACATTTTATTGAGAACCTTTTCCTGATGAACGATTTCCAATCTCTTCTTTACCTTCAGCCACAGAAGGGCTGTTTGGAAGTGACAGGTGGGGCGTGTAGACCACAGGCGCAGCCCTGGAGACCTACCTGACCTGGAGCGAGGGGTTGGCTGGACTTCCCCCCCAGGACTTCTTGGATCACCATTACTGTCCCTGTCACACGTGTCCCAACCTCCCCCAGGCCACCTGTCCTTTTAGTCTGCAGTCTTGAGAGTGCTACTTGTGACTTGTTATAGGTCCTGGAATTGGCAGGGCCATGGGTTGGAGGTATTGTACTTTGAGAGCAACTTTGGACATTCCCTTTCCTTCAAGTTGCCTGTTCTTCCACATAAGAACAGGTTCTTCCTTTTAGCAGGCAGATCCCATCCCAAGATTATTCCGTGTTGGGGGTTCTCAAAGTGGCTCCTGGACCAGCAGCACAAGCCTCTAGGGCAAGGCTACACTGACCTCCTTCCTGACTTGTTTTATTTTTATGTTCACACAGAGGTTTTTTTCCTTTAAGCGGGTGACACCAGTTTAGCCCCCAGGAACCCCAGGCTGCATCCAAGAACTGGGAAAGGACTGGGTGGGTGCTATAGTTCCATTTTGGCTGCTCTCGGGAGCTCAGGTTGCATCCAGCTGCAAATCCTTTGTCTATCTGGCAAGGTGTTCTCTATCTTCTATCAGACTTGGGGCGATGCCAGATCCTCTTTCCATCTTAGGGACACGCTGTTAGCAGCCTGCCTCTTGGGCAGTGCCAACGCACATGCTGGCTAAGGCAGCTAGCATTATTGTCTCTCCCATCCCAAGGGAATAGGTGACAGCTGTCATTATTAATGTTTAGCAGACATACTATTTACGAGCTGCTCAACCTGGCCGGACAACAATAACAGCAGGATAACAGAACTACAGGCTATTGGTTTTTCCTATATCCAACTTAAATTAAGTAGTTACAAAAGATAATTGGAGACACGAAGGCCTAGACATAGAGTCAGCTTGTAATAGGGCACAACACATACAGGACCATTGAAGGCTGGCCCGTAAAATAAGAAGACTTGTTAACTTTGGGCACTGAAGATCATTAGAACTTCTTTTATTCACAACTCAAGGTCAATAAGTAAGTAGGAGGTTTCTGTAACATCTCAGAGTTACGGGATTTCCTTCTTTGCCTTTCTCTTCCTTTTTTTTTTTTTTTTTCCTATTTTGCTATGGAAGAGCTCAAATATCCTAACCCAGTGGTTCTCCAAGTGGAGTCCCCAGGCCAGCAGGTTCAGTATCACCTGGTTACTTATAAGAAATGCAAATTCTCAGGCCCCATCCCAGACACTGCATCAGAAACTTCAGGGATGGGGCCCAGCAATCTGTTTTAACAAGGCTTCCAGGGGCTTCTGATGCTCCCTGAAGTTTGAGACCCACTGTTCTAACGTATTGGAAGTGGGTGTTGTTGTTGGCTGCGTACAACCCCACCCGATTTCTGCATAATGCAGTCTCCACGTTAGTTCCTGAATGCTGCAACTATTCTGGTCTCTCATTGTAGGTACTCAATAAAAGTATGTATCCAAAGAGCAAGCAATCCTCAACTGGACCATTTCTAAACTTGTCCAAGGTCCTGTGAACATGCTCAGTAGAGAGCATAAGTTTGGAGACTGTGAAAGATATAAGGAATCTCCCCATGCAGAATTAAACTGGGGTTGCATTTGTGTTAAGACAAAGGGACTCCTCTCAGGATCTTTCTTATATTGTTTTCAGGGGACAGACTCTGACCCAAGGGCTATCTCAGCGGTTGTGTCATGCAAAGATGATCTACTAAGCAGACATTTTATTATTGTCCATAAAGACAGAAGGCGATTAAAGCACTTTTTAATTAAAAAAAAAATTAAATGGAGTAAGAAATAATGAATGGTATTGATTAATCTCAGGTTAGGTTTTTTTTTTTTTTTTTTTCCTTTTTGGACTGCCTAATAACTTCCTAAACATCAAGCATTTCCACGAAGCCAGCCAAAGTTACTTAATTATAGCCTTCATGAGTAAGTGCTTCTACAGAATTCTCAAAGGAATTATCAGGATCCTTGGATAATACAGGGTTTAGATGTTCCACACTGGAGCCTACATACAAGCCCTTTTATCTTTAAGCACAAAGGTGCCAGGAGAGAAGGCAAGGAGTTAAACATCCTGGGGAGCCAGCCTGGCCCAGTGTGAGGCAACTAAGGGGCTGTGAACTCAAGCTATGGTCATTCCCAGTCTGTCTGGTCGTAGCTACTGCAGGAGCCTGTTCTCTTCCACAGAACAGGCTCCTTCCCAGGGAGGTTCGCAAGCAGGTGGGACACTCACGGGCAAGAAACTCTAGCCCGTGATCTAGGATATACAATCTGGAAGCTCTGAGAGTCTTTGAAGCCCTTTCCCCCCATCAAATGAAGCAGATAAGTAACCTTCTGCATAGGGAAGCAGGCTGGGTGTTATAACATGAGAGCTTGCAAGAAGCTGGGCAAAGGAAAACACAGTGGATGGGAGACTGAGAGGCCCAGACCCTCTAACGTCTTCTAGCCTTGGTGTACTTTCCGCTAAAATACGGCAGCAGGATACCCTTAAAACTCTTATAGTTTAATGTCTCTAATCATTTAAAAACTGTCCCTGCTCCCTAAGACCTTTTCATTTATGACAGACATTG
>PVKH010034103.1:0-11920 GCA_004027955.1 Chaetophractus vellerosus
GCCCATGGTGGCTCTGCCCCACCCACAGTGGCTTGCACTTTCTCAAGGCTGTTTGCCCGCTTGGAGAGGTCCCTGGGAACCAAACCTAGGGCCTCCCATGTGGTACCCTAGGATGCTCTTATCCACTGAGCTATCTAGCTGGTCCCCAATATTTTTATTTCTTTGGGGTCAGTCATAATGGCCCCCCTTACAATCTTGATTTTTATTTATTAGTATCTTCTCTTTTTTCTTTGTTAGTCAAGCTAAGTATTTGTCAATTTTGTTTATTTTCTCAAAAAAACAGATATTTTTTCTGTATTGTGTTTTTGTTCTCTGTTTCATTTATTTCTTCTCTAATCTTTGTTATTTCTTTATTTCTATTGGATTTGGGGATTATTTGCTGTTGTTTTCCTGGTTTCTCCAGCTGTTGAGTTTGATTTTTGATTTTGGCTCTTTCTTCCTTTTAATACAGGCATTAGGGGCTATAAATTTCCCTCTCAGCACTATCTTTGCTGTATCCCATAGAATTATATTTTTATTTTTTCTTTGATATTAAAAGAGATTTAGATCACATAAACATTACATCAAAAAATATAGGGAATCTCACACATCCCACCCCTCACAAACAACATCTTTCATAAGATTGGTACATTTGTTACAATTGATGAACACTTATTGAAGCACTGTTACTAATCATGGTCTACAGTTTATATTATGTTTTACACTTTGCACTGCACAATTTTATAGGCTTTGACAAGATATATAATATCTTGTATCCATCAGTGCAATATTATGCAGAGCATTTCCAATGTCTCAAAAATGCCCCATGTTACACCTATTCTTCCCTCAGGTAACTAGTGTCTTTATATTAATGTTACAAGTAATTAAATTACTAGAATAATAAGTCTATTTTAGCCCATAGTTGTATTCCTCCTATATATTTGTTCGTTCCTCTATCTTAAGGATTTTAGGATGGTGATTCAACTCTGCTTCCATTTCAGAGGTGGCTTAGATACCATTGGGCAGATGGATGGGACTCTCTTGCTTACAGTTGCAGATTCTCTCTGCTTCATGGGATGCATGTTGTCCATCATCATTCTTGTGTTAGCTGCCCTGGGCGGTTCTGAGGAATTGGAAAGTAGCTGTTGGCTGCAACTATACTGAGCTGCAGTGCTCACCCAGCATATGAACAGCCAGAAGATTGGTCTTCTAGGACATATATTTAATGGATATAGTGCTAATTATAGGTTTAAATTCATAGGGCAGAACAACCATGTGTAGAAAAATTATAAATGAATCTAACTCTTACATTGAGGGGGATTGGGCATCATATATTCCAAGGTAAGGCCCACTAATGGGGTGCTGACTTCCTGAGGATGTCTGCTCTGCCTACAGTATGTAGATGTAAGTAGAGTCCCAGGAGCACCTGTAACTTATCCACTGTCTATTATAGCAGACAGTGAGAGTCTCCTGAGGCATGCATGAGTGTAACCTCTGGAATGACCTCCCAACCCCCTGAAAATATTTAGCCATAGAAATTCATTTGCATTCAATATTTCCCCCTATTAGTCTAGGTCTTTCTCCAATGTATCATTAGCTGGTGCTTGGTATTAATCCCTCAATGCCATGGAGACTCATCCCCAGGAGTCATGTCCACATCAGGGGAAAACAATGAATTTATATGCTGAGTTTGGTTTAGAGAGAGCCCATATTTAAGCAGCAAGGAGGTTTTCAGGAGGCAACTCCTAAGCCATGTACATTACTAAGCCAAGTTTCAATTTCCATAGAATAAGGTTCATAAGTACAAGCATCAATAACAAGGGCCTGCTGCATTGGTCTGCCCTCCTTTACTAGAGACTTTCTGCATACTCCAGAGATTCTTTCCACTCTCTGAGTGAATGAAGCAGGACTCACCAGGATGAGAGTTCAGTATTCCATCAGTTATTGTGAGTGTATTCACCACTGAGACAACACCCCATGACACATGAACACACTTATACTCCATAAAGTCATGCCCCAAGTGCACCACTCCACACACATACATTGCCCCACCACCTATACTCTGGACCAGAGATACCTCCCAATCACAGCTGCAACCCAAAACCTCCCCCAAAAACAAAACCAACAAAAAATAATAACAACAAAAAATTAAACACATAAAAAAATAAAAGAAAAAAATTTTAATTTAAAATTTTTTTGCATTGTGCCTTTCATCACCATAAGATCTCATATCTCTTATATATATATATATATATATACAATTTATTCTGTATATCCCCCATGTGACTTATTTTTTTAACTTTATTTTCTGATAAGATTTAGGTTACAGAAAAGTCATATAGAAAATACAAGGGATTCTCATATACCCCACTCCCTAACTCCCCACATCCTCCCCTACCAAGTCACCCTATATGAGTATGGTACATTTGTTACAATCATTAGTAGTAGCATTGCTACTAACCATGGTCAGTGGTTTAAGTTATGGTTTACATTTTGTACAATATACTTTTATAGGTTCTGACAAAATGTATAATTTCCTGTATCTGTCAATGCAAGATCACACAGAACAAATGCCATAAAGATGTCCCATAATCCACCCATTCCTCCCTCCATCTCCCTTCAGAACCCATGGCAACATCTAAGATTCAATTTCATAATTACATACATTAATATTTAGGGCTTGACATACTGGTCTGTTTTTTTGGGGGGGGGCACTGCCTATGTACTCAACATGTTCTCACCCCTCTATTTCAAAATGTAGCAGTACTCCCAGGATGAGAGTTTAACATTTTTCTTGTTTATTGAGTAAGTATCCACCCACAGAGACAATATCCTATGCCAAGGTGAACACATTCACATTCCATACAAGCATATCTCAGGTGGACCTTTTCCCCCATTACCACTAATGTCCTGCACCATTGACCTTCCCCTACCATATTTGCAAAAGAAAAATATCCCAGAGCCCACAGGAGCACTGCAAATTTGGATAGTGTCTAGTTTGGCAGTCAATGAGATCCTGCTGAGATGTTCATAAGCATAACCTCTGGAATGACCTCCCAATACACTTTGAAGTCTCTTAGCCATATAAACACATTTGTCTTTACCATTTTCCTCATTTGGTCAAGGCCTTTTTATAGTTGCATTGTGGGTTGGTGCTTTGTAGTAATCCCTTGGTGCCAGGGAGGCTCAATCTTGGGAGTCATATCCCATGCTGGGAGGAAGTTATTGCATTTGTAATATGAGTTTGGTGTAGAGAGAGGCCACATTTCAGCAACAAGGAGGCCCTCAGGAGGTAAAACTTAGGCACACTTTAATACTAAGCTAGGTTTCAATTTCAAGACTAAACATTCACAGACATAGTCATCAATATCAAGAGCCCATCAATGGATCATACTTCTTCACTAGCCATTGCCTCTGTACTTGGTGGATTCTTGCTGTTCCATCAGATAATGTGACAGAGTTCCTCAGGGTGGGATTTCAATATACTTTAGGTAATTGTGTGAATATCCACTGACTCTGTCAATGTCCATGAATATTTGAACACATTTATATGACTTAAATGCATGCCCAGGTGAACTGCCTCCCATGTATGCCCCTTCACTGACACCCTATACAAAAGATCCTCCCCTGCCATAGTTGTAACCCCTTTCAGTCCAAAATTTCTTGAAAAATGAAGCCAATAAAATAGCCAAATATAATTAATATGAAAATGAAATAATAATGGTAGTATTAAAAATAGGAAATAAAATATGAAAAATTTTAAAATTAAAAAAATTTAACAATTTGGGATTAAAAAAAGTAAAACAATATAATTTTTTTTTGAAATTTTGCCTCTTTTCACTATAAGATCTGTTCTTCCCTATATACAGTGATGTATATCTTCCCCAATATCTTCCTCTTATCATTTTGTCTTCAAAGAAATTTTAGGTCAAAGCAAAGTCACATAGAGAATAAAGGGGACTGCCATATATCCAACACAACCCCCCTTTTCCCCCTTCCATATCAATAAGATTTTATATGTGGATGGTACATTTGTCACAACTGATGTTCAAATATTGAAACCTATCTACCAACCATCATCAGTGGTTTACATTATGGTTTACATTTTGGACCATACACTTTTTTTTTTGTTACATATCCCCACCCCCCTTTCTGCTTGTTCTTGCTGTGTTCATTTTTGCATTCTTCTGTGTATGCTTTGTCTCCCTCCATTGCGGTAATGTGCTGAGTCAGCTCACTGTGCAGGCACCTTTTCCCACTCATGGGCAGCTCTGTTCTGCTCGTGGGCAGCTCTGCTTTGTTCATCGGTGACTTGCCTGCACATGGCAGCATTTTGTCCTGCCCATGGTGGCTCTGCTCCATCCATGGTGGCTTGCCCTCTCAAGGGGGTCTGCCCACTCGGAGAGGCCCTGGGAACTGAACCTGGGGCCTCCCATGTGGTGAACTGATGCCCTATCCACTGGGCTACAGCTGGCCTCTGGACCATACACTTTTATAAATTTTGATGAAACCTAATATGACCTGTATTCATCATTGCAAGATGATGGAGAACACTTCTATTGCCCTCAAAGTGCCACCTGCTCCATCTATTCTATTTCCCCCTCCCCCTCCTCTAGGGACCAGTGGCAACCATCAGGTTTCAGCCTTTGCAGGACCAGATTATTAATTACTTGTAACAACACTGAGGGCTTGAGACACTGGTCTGTCTTCCCCTAATGGGCACAACCAATACTTTTGAGAGACTCCTACCCCTCTATTTGAGAACATAGGGGCCTCCCCAGGAAGTGAGTCCAGCACCTTCCCACTCATCATGTGGGTCTCCATGCACTGATATAACATGCTATGTCAAGATGAATGTTTGCACATGTAATATTTAAGGTCTCTGTTTCTTTGGCCTTCGGTTGAGATGTTTTGTCAAATAGTAATAATTGTGTATTGAACTCCATCACTATAATTGTTGAATCATATATTTCTGCACTTCATTTTTCCAATGTTTGCCTCATGTATTTTGGGGCACCCTGATTAGGTGCATAAATGTATATCTTTGTTCTTTCTTCCTTATAGATTGTCCCTTTTATTAATATACAGTTTCTTTCTTTATCTCTTACAATAGTTTTACTTTTAAATTCTATCTTGTCAAAAATTACTATTACTACTCCTACACTTTTTTAGTTGTTGTTTGCATGTAAAATCATTCTCCAATCATTCACTTGAAAACTTCTTGCATCCTTAGGTCTATGGTAAGTTTCTTGTAGACAGCTTATAGATGAGTCATATTTCCTTATCCATTCTGCTAATCTGTGAGTCTTGATTGGAGAGTTTAATGCATTAACAATTCAATGTGACTAATGTCAAGGCATTACTTACATTAGCCATAATTTCTTTAGGTTTATATATGTCATATTTTGTTTTTGTTTCTTTTTTTTTCTTTTCAGTTATTCTTAATAATCTTCTTTTCTCCAAAATCCTACAATCATCATTTCCTGTTTTTTCCTTTCAACCTGCAGAAATCCCTTTAGTATTTAATGAAGGAAGGGCAGGTTTCTTGTGGACAAACTCTCTTGATTACTGTTTATCTGTGAATATTTTGAACTGTCTCATTTTTGAATGCAGGCTTTGCTGGATATAGATTTCTTGGCCGGGAGATTTGTTTTTCTTTTAGCACCTTAACTATGTCATACCATTGCCTTTTCACTGCCATATTTTCAGATAAGAAATCAGCATTTAATCTTGTAGGTAATGGATCTCTTTTCTCTTGCTGCTTTCAGTATTCTCTCTTTGTATTGAGCATTTGAAAATTTGATAAGCTTATGTATCAGATTAGGCCTGTTATGATTTATACTATTTGGTGTACATTGCACTTCCTGGACATGTGTGTCCATGTCTCTCAAATGAGTGGCAAAGTTTTCTACCATTACTTCCTCCAACATTCCTTCTGCCTCCTTTCCCTTCTCTTCTACCTCTGGGATGCCTATAATATGTATACTTATGTGTTACATGTTGTCATTAATTCCCTGAGTCCTGATGAATTTTTTTTCTTTTTATCTCTCTGTTCTTTCTGTCTGATTTCAGTTGTATTGTCTTTGATGCCACTAACACTTTCTTCTACCTGCTCAAATTTCTGTTATGTGCTTCCAACATATTTTTGATGTATTGCATTGTGGCATTCATTACCATCATATTGTTATGTTTTTATGTATGTTTACAATTTCTTCAGTATGTGCCCCAGTGTCTTCTTAATATCCCTTATCTCTTCCTTCACTTCATTAATTTGATTCCTGATATTCATTAGGACATATTTGATTAGTTTTTCTATGTTCTGCCTCTCCTTTTATTTTTAGTTTTTTCACTAGACTGTGTCATGTCTACCTGTTTCTTTGTATGGCTTCTAATTTTTTTTGGTGTCTAAGCACATGTTTATCTTGATGGGTTTATTCAGATGGTTAGCTTCTCTTTCTACTCTTGGGTTTTATTTTATTTTTGTGTGTGGTAAAGTTCCTTTTTGACACTAGGTTGTTCTTTTTTTAAGATTTATTTATTTTATTACATATCTCCCCTTCCCTCCGCTGAGGCGATGCGCCGAGAGTGGTCACTGCGCAGGTGCGGCTTTCCCCGCTTGTGGGCAGTCTCTGCATCTGTTCACGGCTGGCTTTCAGTTCATGCGTGGCTGGCTGTGCTCCATCTGTGGGTGACCTGCCCTGCCTCTGGCAGCTCTTACCATGTCTGTGGCAGCTTCTTGCCCTGCCCACAGCAGCTCTGGCCCACCCATGGCGGCTTGCCATTCTCAAGGTGGTCTGCCCGCTAGGAGAGGTCCCCAGGAAATGAACCCAGGACCTCCCATGTGGTATACCAGCACCCTATCCACTGGGCTATCGAGCTGGCCCCGACACTAGGTTGTTCTTATTCCTATCATTGTAGTTGTCTGTGCTCTGTTGCAAAACTATTAAGACCATAGAAAAGGAAAAAGAAAAAAAAAGAATAATAGTAACATTAATTGTTTTAAAAACATAGAAAAGGAAACAAAATAGCCAGGAAAATAAATAAGAGAGAAAGAATCATAAAAATACAAAGGAATAAGAATTAAGAGTTGGAATAAAAAGTGAAACAAGGAATAAATAAAATAAAATATAAGAATAGAAAGATTAGAAGAAGAAAACAAAATGGATACCAAATAAGAAAAGATGTTTTGAAAGAAAAGCCACACAAGGGAGAAAATGAGAGAAAAGAAATAAACAAACTAAGGAGAAAAAATAAGTAAAAGAAAAAAGAAACAAAAATGGACAAGATAACAAACAAAAACAAAAAACCAACACAGGAAAGATATGGTTCCATCTTAGCTCCCTTGGAACTGCCTCTAGATGCTGGTGATCATCAATCAGTCACCCTGCATCCTGCCCTCCAGAGATAAGGTATGCAGTTTTAGCAAGTAAAATAAAGAATAAAAAATAAAATAAAGTAAAATAAAATAAGATTAAAAAATAAAAATTAACAGAATGAAAATCCTAAAACAACAACAAAAAATCTCACTCTATAACTTCCCTATCATAAGATTCCAGGTCATACCTGACAAGTCTATTGATCTCTCTCTGGATCCCTTTTCCAAGGAATTAAGCCAGGGACCTCGTATATCTGAGGCCGGCATTTCTCAACTAAGCTAAACCCACTCTGAAGGTTTCTGAAAGCTTATGTGATTGTCCTGCACCTTTCCCTTCGGTGAGTTTGTTTTCTAACAATTTGCTGGCTATCTCTCCTCACCTGGGCTACTTATGCACCTGTCTCTGACTACCTGCACACTGATCTATTTCCTTTCTCTTCTACAGGATCTAGGTGTGACAGCTGGCAAGATCAGATTGTCCCCCCCTCACTGGAGCCGCTTCAGTGTCAGATGGGTCATTTGGGGGATTTAAAGGTGGTTCAGCTGGCCAAACTCACTGTAGAGAAGCTTCTCTCTGCCCTCTGCCAAACCCATTTTCCTCCCAGGGAAGGGAGCATTCTTTCCCACTCAGATAGCTGCATAGAGCCAGGGATTTCAACAAGGCTATTCACCTTGGAGGTAGGGTATTTGTGACTTTCTCAACCATAGGCATGAGTAACTCATGGTTTTCATTGGGACTTTTGGTCTTTCTGTCCCTCTCCCTCCTCGATGATGCACAGCACTCTCCTTGTCTGAAGATTCTCAAAGCAGCTCCCTCAGATAGCTTTTTGCCATCCTCTATTGCATTTATATCAATTTACTGTAACAATAAATTTATCAATTTTATTGTAACATATTAATAAAGCATAAAATCATCTAAAGAAAAAAAAAAGAAAATCATGGAAAGAGTACAAACAATGGTATTTGGTATAATCACATATTTGTGCATGGTGTAATCACATATTTGTGCATTCATCACCCCAATCATTCAGAGAGCACTTTCATTATTCCAATAATTGTAATAAGTGTAAAACAAACAAAGAAAACTCACTACCTCTCAATGTCTCCATGACTCATTTGCCATACATAGCTGTTGTTCTTTTTCCTTCTCTCTACTATATTTGTATTTATACTTTTTAAAAAATGTCTAATATATGCAATATCCCCCATATTTGTGTTTTACATGAGTTTGTGCTATCTTATAAAGTCTCATGTTACACTTTTTAGATTTCCTTCTAGAAAAATACATGACTATAGTCTTTCCCTTTCAACCACTATCATACTTATACAGTAGCACTGCTAGTTACAAATACCATGATATGCTTTAACCATTGCTATTCATTTCCAAAGATTTAAAAACAAACTTTTTACCAGTTCTGCCCAGATTGACCATTAGCTTTCTATTCTCAACCCTCCTACTTTGTTCTGATGACCTATATTCTAATAGGTCATGAGTTTACACAATATATTTAGTCCCTAAAAGTGCAATCATACAATATTAGTCCTTTTATGCCTGGCTTGATTCACCCAACGTAATGTCCTCCAGGTTCATCCATGTTTTCATAATCTTCATGACTTTATTTTTTATTGCTGCATAATATTCCATTGTGAGTATACACCAAAATTTGTTTATCCTTTCATCACTTGATGGACACCTGTGTTGTTTCCAACTTTTGACAATTGTGAATAATGCCATTTTCAACATTGGTGTGCAGATGTCTGTGTCTTTGCTCTCAGTTCTTCTGGGTATATATCTAGTAATGGTACTGCTGGGACACATGGAGAGTCTATATTCAAGTTCCTATGGAACTGCCAAATGGTCCTTCACAGTGGCTATACCATTCTACATTCCCACCAACAGTGAATAATTATTCCTATCTCTCTGTTCTCTACAACATTTAAGTTCTGACTTTTTAATAGCAGCCAGTCTAATAGGGGTTAACTGATATCAGATTTTAACTTTGATTTGCATTTCCCTAATCATTAATGATTTTGAACATTTTATCACATGTTTATTCAACATTTGTATATCTTAGGACAATCATCTTTTCAGGACTTTTGCCCATTTGTTAATAGGGTAGTTTGTCTTTTATTATTGAGTTACATGATCTCTTTGTATATCATGGATATTAAACCATTATGAGATATGTGTTTGACAAATCTTTTTTCCTATTGAGTTGGCCACCTTTTCACCCTTTTGACAAAGTCCTTTGAGGTGAAAAGTGTTGAACTTTGAGGATGTCCTTTTATCTATGTTTTCTCTTGTTACTCATGCTTTGGGTGTAAAGTTTTAGAAACTACCACCTACTATAAGATCTTGAAGATGTTTTCCTACATTTTCTTTTAGGAGCTTTATGGATGTTGCTATTGTATTTAGGTTCTTGATACATTTTGAGTCAGTTTTGAATGAGATGTGAGATAGGGGACTTCTTTCTTTTGGATATGAATATCCAGTTCTCCCAGAACCATATGTTGAATAAACTGTTCTGGCCTAGTTGGGAGGATTTGCCTGCCTGTCAAAATCCTTGAATCTATGTGAGGTTCTATTTCTGAGTTATAGATTACTTTCCAGTGGTCAATGTGTCTATCTTCAGGGCAATATCATGCTGTTTTTACCACTGTAGCTAGGTAATCTGCTTTAAAATAAGGAAGTGAGCATCCTCCTACATCCTTCTTCATTTTAAGATCTTTTTGGCTATTCAGGACCCCTTTCCCTTCCAAATGAACTAGATAATTGGATTTCCAAGTCCTGCAAAAAAGGATTTTGGGATTGCATTGAATATTAAAATCAATTTGGGTACAATTGACATCTTAACAATATTTAAACTGCCATTCCAAGAACACAGAATGTCCTTCAATTTGTTGAAGTACTTCTTCAGTGTTTTTTTTTTTATTTTTAGCAATGTTTTGTATTTTTCAGAATACAGACCTTTTATGACTTTAAGTTTATTCCTAAATATTTGATTGTCTTAGCTGCTATTATAAATGGAATTATTTTCTGATTTCCTCCTCAGATTGCCTATCAGTTGTATAGAAACACTATTGATTTTTGTGTATTAATCTTGTATCCCAACACTTTGCTCAATTTGTTGAACTCATCTTTATTTCTAGTATATTTGTTCTGGATTTTTTCAGGAGATTCACAATATAGGACCATAAAATCAGAGAATAGTGAAAATTGTACTTCATTCTTTCTTGTGTCCATTTATTTCTTTATTTGGCCTAATTGCTCTAACTAGAACTTCTAGCACAATATTGAATAACAATAACGATACTGGGTATCCTTGTCTTTTTCCTAATCTCAGCAGGAAAGCTTTCAGTCTTCACCCCTGAGTACTATGCTAGCTGTAGGTTTCTTATGTATGCAACTTACCACACAGAGAAGGCTTCCTTCTGTTCCTATTCTTTGGTGCTGTATTTTGTCAAATGCCCTTTCTGCATTAATAGAGAGGACCATGTGATTTTTTCTTCTTTAATTTATCAATGTGGTTTATTACACTAATTAATTTTCTTGTGTTGTGCCAACCTTGCATACCTTAGATGAAACCCACTTGATTGTAGTGTGTAGTTTGTTTTTCTTTGTTTCATTTTTTTTCATTTATTTAATTGTGTATAGTTATTTTAATGTGCTTTTGGATAGTGTTTGCAAGTATTTTGTAGAGGAGATTTGCATCTATATTCATTAGAGATATTCATTTGCAAATTTCTCTTTTTTGTATTGTCTTTATCTGGTTTTGGTACTAGGGTGATGTTGGCTTCATAGAAAGTGCATAGTTGTGTTATTTCCTGTTCAAGTTTTTAGAAGAGCTTGAGCAAGATTGGTATTAGGTTGTCTTTGAAAAACTGGTAAAATTCACCTATGAAGCCATCTGGTCCTGGGCTTTTCATCTTTCAGACATTTTTGATGACTGTTTCAATCACTTTACTTGTGATTGGCTTGTTGAGATCTTTTATTGTTTCTGGTGTTGGAGTAGGTGGTTTGTGTGATTCTAGCAAACTGTCTTTCTTCTATACATTGTCTAGATTTTTAGTATACCTTTGTTCATAGTTTGCTGTTATGATGTCATTTATTTCTGCATGTCAGTGGTATTTGTCAATCTAGCTAAGTGTTTGTCGATTTTGTTGATTTTTCTCAAAAAATCAACATTTGGTTTAGTGGATGCTTTCTATTGATTTTTGTTCTCAAAATTACTGCTCCGATGTTTACTATTTCTTTCCTGATTAGTTTGCAGTCCTTTTTCTAATTCCTTGAGATGTAGAGTTAGATCTATAATTTTAGCTCTTCTTTTTTAATATAAGCATTGAGGGCTATAAATTTCCCTCTCAACACTGCCTTTCTAGTATCTCATATATTTTCTTATGTTGTGTTTTCATTGACTTTCCTCTCAAGATATTTGTTGAATACTCTTGCAATTTCTTCTTTGACCCACTTATTATTTTAAAACGTGTTGTTTAATCTTCATATATTTATGAATTTTCCCTTTTACCATCCATTATTGATTTCCAGCTTCATTCCATTATGTTCAT
>PVKH010034104.1:0-11922 GCA_004027955.1 Chaetophractus vellerosus
CATGCCCGTGGGGGCTCAGCCCTGCCCGTGGCGGCTTTTTGCCTTGCCCACGGCGGCTCTGCCCCGCCCACAGCGGCTTGCCTTTCTCAAGGCCGTCTGCCCGCTCGGAGAGGTCCCCGGGAACCGAACCCGGGGCCTCCCATGTGGTACACCGGCGAGCTCTTTATCCACTGAGCTATCTAGCCGGGCCCAACAAATCAGTTTTATTGACACATATTAATAAAGTCTAAATCCATCCAAAGTGTACAATCAATGGTATTCGGTATAATCACGTAGTTGTGCATTCATCACTTCAATCATTTTTAGAACATTTTCATTATTCCAATAATAATAATAATAAACAGAAAACAAACAAAAAACTCATTACCTCTCAATCTCTCTGTGCTTCCCCTGCCATACATAGTTGCTATTCTGTTTCCATCTCTCTAGTTTATATATATTTATATTTTGTAAAAACAGTCTTATATATGCAGTATTACCCAACATAGGTTTCACTATGTTAAACAGTCACGTTACATTTTTTAGCTTTCCTTCTAGTAATGTACGTAACCTTAAACTTGCCTTTCAACCACTGTCATACCCATATAATAGCTCTGCTAATTACAAACACTATAATGTGCTTTCACCATTTCTATGCATTTCTAAACATGTACAAACAACATATTTACCAATTCTGCACAGATTAACCCTCAGCTTTCCATTCTTTATCCTCCTATTTTCTGGTGACCTATATTCTATTTATTAACTCCATGAGTTTACACAATATACTGAGTTTATAATAGTGCAATTATACAGTATTTGTCCTTTTGTGTCTGGCTTGCTTCACTGAACATAATGTCCTCCAGGTTCATCCATGTTGTCATATGCTTCACGACTTCATTTCTTCTTATTGCTGCATAATATTCCATAGTGTGAATAGACCACAGTTTGTTTATCCATTCATCGGTTGATGGACACCTGGGTTGTTTCCTACTTTTGGCAATTGTGAATAACGCCGCTATGAACATTGATGTGCAGATGTCTGTTCACGTCTCTGCTCTCAGCTCTTCTGGGTATATACCTAATAATGGTACTGCCGGGTCACATGGCAAATCTATATTCCACTTCCTTAGGAACAGCCCAACAGTCTTCCACCATAGCTGTGGCCTTCTACATTCCCACCAACTGTGAATAAATGTTCCTATCTCTCCACATCCTCTACAACACTTACAGTTTTCCAACTTTTTAATAATGGCCATTCTAATAGGTGTGAAATGATATCTCATTGTAGTTTGATTTGCATTTCCCTAATCAATAGTGATGTTGAACATTTTTTCATGTGTTTTTTTGTCATTTGTAATTCTTCTTTAGACAATTGTCTTTTAAAGCCCTTTGCCCATTTTTTAATCGAGTAGTTTGTCTTTTTATTCTTGAGTTGTTTGATCTCTTTATATATGAGGGATCTTAAATCCTTATCAGATATGTGATTGCCACATATTTTCTCCCATTGGATTGGCTGCCTTTTCTACCACAACATCTTGAAGATGTTTTCCTACATTTTCTGCTAGGAGTTTTATGGTTGTTGTTTTTATATTTAGGTCCTTGATTCATTTGGAGTTAATTTTTTTATAAGACGTGAGATAGGGGTACTCTTTCTTTCTTTTGGATATGGCTATCCAGTTATCCCAGCACCATTTGTTGAATAGACTCTTCTGGCCCAGCTGGAAGGGCTTGACAACCTTGTCAAAAATCACTTGACTAGGGGAGCAGGTGTAGCTCAAATGGGTGAGCACCTGCTTCCCATATATGAGGTCCCAGGTTCAATCCCTAGTACCACCTAAAAACAAACAAACAAACAAAAAACCTCAACTCACATTGGGGAGCTGATGTAGCTCAGTGGTTTATTGCCCATGTCCCATGTACGAGGTGCTGGGTTCAATCCACAGTACCACCTTAAAAAAAAAAAATCACCTGACTGTAGATGTGAGGGTCTATTTCTGAGCTCTCAATTTGGTACAATTGGTCAATCTGTCTGTCTTTATGCCAGTACCATGCTGTGTTGTGTTTTTTTTTTTACCACTGTAGCTATGTAATATGCTTTAAAGCCAGGAAATAAGAGTCCTCCAACTTCATTCTTCTTTTTAAAGACATTTTGGCTATTCGGGGTCCCTTACCCTTCCAATAAATTTGATAATAGGCTTTTCCATTTCTGCAAAAAAGGCTGTTGAGATTTTTATTGGGATTGCATTGAATCTATAAATCAGTTTGGGTAGAAGTGACATCTTAATGATATTTAGTCTTCTAATGTGACCTTACATTTTGAAGACATTTCAAAGAAGTACCACTTCAACAAACATAATTGGGAGTTTATCACATTTATGAAGTTTCCAGGTTTGGAGTAAAGAAACTGAAGCCAATAGTGATGATTTTAATCATAATAAAACACTCTTCTAGCTATGCAGGAATGCCAGTTTCAAAGAATGCAATAAAATATTTTTTAAGCAAATTTCAGCATCTCATAAAAATTCTTTAAGAATAATTTAAAAATTCCATGAAGTTTGCTTTTATAAGCCTCATAACCTCTCTGGAAGTTTTGTGAAAACATGAACTTACCCCTACATTATAGGTGGAAATACTGAGGCACAGAGTCATAAGATTTACAGTCACATTGAGAGAAAGTAACAGATGATAGACCCACAATTGGCTTTCTGATGTCCATTCTGCCTATTGGGTTATGTGGCTTATCCAGTTTATTAATAGACACAAAGCCAACTACGAAGTATGCTATAGGTGTTTCATTTTGGGGAGTCAGTGAGATAGCAGTGCCATAATGGGGGGAAAATGACATGGGTTCAAATTCCAGCTCTGTCATTTACTACCTGGGTGTTTTTGGTCAAATTATTGATTTCCTGCACCTCAGTTTCCCCATCTGTAAGAGAGTATAAAAGCAAGTATGTTTCAGACCAGCCTTTTATGCATTCTTCTTGCATATGTTAAAATACAATTAATACTCTAGTATCTTTCTTATTTGTCAATTATTTGCAATCGTTTGGATCAACTGATCCTTGAACAAAGCTTATGTTCAGCATATACAGACCATAAGTGCCCATATAGCTGAAAGGGATTAATTTCATTCTTTTAGTGTATTGACAAGTATTTGTCAAATGATGCCCATTTTTTCTGTCTGGAATTAGATCTCAATGCTTTACCAAAATAGCCATTTGTAATTCAGGGATGTTCTTTCTTTCCTTTCAAATTTTTTAATTTTTTAAAAATTTATTTTATTATTTTTTTTCCTTTCAATTCTTTAACATGATTTTTAACCATTACATTTCTAGGCTTCCTCTTTCCTTTGAAAGCAAGGGCATGTGGTTTTCCTCCCAGCTGCTTTGTCCCGTGGTCCTGAGGAGGATGCTGCATGGGAAGGAAGGGTACACATGCCAGTGCAGTGCTCACGGCATCCCCGAAGTGACAGATCTTGAGTATGATCACCTTATCATCAACCAGCTGTCCTCCCTGGATCAGATCGTCATAGTCTATGTGTTCTCACCTAAGGAAAAGGACAAGACTCTAAAAGAAATGGCCAAACTGTATCGGGAGATGAACAGATCTAGAAGGATGCCTTGCATTCAGGTGAGTGCCATGTATATGCAGAATAATGGAATAATATTTATTTGCATGTTTCATCTTATTACAGTTCTTCTGCCACACAAAGGATCATCGAAGAACCCCCCCCCCATGTTTCTATTGAGATATGACAGTCATATAATCAAGAGCACAACACTAAAGGGTATAAAGCTTGATGAACTTTCACATAAATACGTAACATATATCTGTGTAATTACATCCACATCAAGGTATAGAATATTTTCAGGCCTCAGGAAGTTCTCTCCTGCACTTTCCCAGTCCATAAGCCACTCCCTTTCCCCAGGTAACCACAAATTTGCATATGTTAAACTGCAACTAACACTCTGATGTCATTCTTGTCAGTTATTTGCAATCTATCACCATAAAGTTTTGTCTGAGGAAAGAGATTTTTATTTCCACAACCTATCAGAGTGCATAGCTTCTTTTCAAAATCAATTTTTTGAAATGTAATTTATAAATGACAATGTATACATCTGTGTAAGCACTTCCACAAATAATATGTCATGGAAAGAACATAATTTTTAAAATTGTCAACTCTCTACCTTTATTTACTTTTTAGAGAAGTTGTAGGTCTACAGAAAAGTCATACATAAAATACATAAAATACAGAGTTCCCATATACCACCCTATTCACCCTATTATTAATACCTTGCATTAGTGTGGTACATTTGTTAAAATTCATGAAAGAATATTTTCTTAATTGCCATATTAACTATAGTTCATTGTTTGCAATAGGGTTCACTGTGTTGAACAGTTCTGTTTCTTTTATTTTTATTCTAGTAACATATATACAACTGGAAATTTCCCCTTTTAAACACATTCACACATATAATTAAATGCTATTAATTATATTCACAATGTTGTGCGACCATCACCACCATCCTTCCATTACCAAAACTTTACAATCAGAGCGGTTGTGGCTCAAGCAGTTGGGCACCTGCTTCCCACATGGAAGGTCCCAGGTTCTGTTCCCGGTGCCTCATAGAAACAGAAAAAAAAAAAGACAAACAACAAGCAACAAAAAACCAACCTGGGGGAGCTGATGTGGCTCAGGGGTTGAGTGCCAGCTTCCCACATATGAGGTCCCAAATTCAATCCCTGGGCGTGGTACCTCAAAAAAAAAAAAAAAAAAACACTTAAAAAAATTTTAAAAACTTTACAATCAACTCAAATAGGAAATCTGTATAATTAAAGCATTAACTCCCCATTCCCTACCCCAAATCTAGCCCCTGGTAACCTAAACTCCAGTTTCTGAGCTTGCTTATTCTAATTATTTCATATTAGTGAGATCATTCAATATTTGTTCTTTTGTGTCTGGCTTATTTCACTCAACATGATGTCTTCAAGGTTCATCCATGCTGTTGCATGTTTCAGAACTTCATCCTTTTTTTTGTGGCTGAATAATATTTGTTGTATGTGTATATCACATTTTATTTAGCCATTCATCAGTTGATGGACATTTGGGTTGCTGCCATCTTTTGTCAATTGTGAATAATGCCGCTCTGAATATTGGTGTGCAAATATCTATTCAAGTCCCTGCTTTCAATTCTTTTGTCTCTACCTTTACTTTTTTTTTTTTAGAAGGTACCAGGGATTGAACCCAGTACCTCATACATATCAAACCAACAGGAGAATATATTTTGCTCACAAGAAACATCTAATAAGAAAAGAGGGACTGTTCTAATCTTTGAGTCATTTACAGTATTTTCTGGATAAAGACAGGACAGAGAAGAGATTTGGTTGTTAGAGTGCACAGACTGCTTAATCATAAAGAAGGTGTGAATGACGTCTGACCTGTGCAGACCATATAACAGACCCAGATGCGAAAGCTAGTAAGAGAAAGTCATTTCCACTGCCTAGCTGGACATTTGCTGCAAGTCTGACTCTGCTAATAGAGCATCTGAAAAAAAACTTTGTCTGGTTTTATCTGCTCATTTGATTTCTAGCAGATGGAGGTGGGCTTTTGCTGTATGCTTAATTTCACCAGACCCACTTCAGTGGGAAGGTGTGATAATCATCTATTCAGGCAAAAACCTTGGTTGAGCTCCTTAAATTTCCATAGAAGGATGTTGTGATGCTTAGGCTAATGTGTCACCTTGGCCAGGTAAAGGTCCAGTTGTTTGGTCAATCAGACACTGGGGTAATTGTAATACAAGTGCATTTCATGGACTTTAATCATCAGTGAGTTAATTGCATCTATGACTGATTACATCTACAATCAGCTCAGGAGATGGCTGTCAACAATGAGTGACATCTCATCCAATCAGTTGAAGGCCTTAAAAGGAGAAATGATTTCAGCATTCAGAGAGAGAACTCCCATCTCAACTTCAGACAGCCAGTGTCTACTGAAGAACTCATTGAGGACCTTCATCAGAGCCCCTGGTTTGTAGCCTGCCCTACAGAATTTGGACTTGTGCATCCCCACAGTCGTGTGAGAGAATTTTGTAAAATCTCATACTATTTACAAATATCTCCTGTCGGTTCTGTTTCTCTAGAGAACCCTGACTAATACAGCTGTCACCCTTATTTCTACTTTTTGATTCATCAACATGTAGATACAGTTGAAACTGAGCTGGATGGAGTGGGCTTTGTGGGGCCCTCCCTGCTTGTTCAGTTCTCCGTCCCAACCCAGTGATAGTGCGGAGGAAGCATCAAAGGACATTGGAAAGCCCAGGTCTTGCCCTTGATCACGCTGAAGCTTCTGAAACCTGAGGCTCCGGCTGCATCGCACCTTGCAGAACTGCTTTCAATGAGCTGCCTTTTGGAGCATTGCTCTAAATATGCCCTGCACGTCTTTTGAGGGATGTTACATTATTGGCTACAAGACTAGTATCCCCTATATGAAACCCAATGTGAAAATTGTCTCTCTGAATGAGAAGCTAGACCTGTTTGCTTCCTACAAAGATCTGATATGTTTCCTTTCCCCTGGTAATGAGATTTTTTGGAGCCCAACTGGGTTTCTCTTTTCACTTTGCCAGAAAATACAGAGCAACGTTGAAGGCTGAATTATAACAATAGGATAGTAACTTAGAGGTCACTTATTTTAAAAACGTTTCTTCTTTTGGATCTAGTGTTTCTGTTTAAATCCAAATTTTCTCATCACATAATTTTTTAAATTTATATTTTTCTCTTATACTATACTTATTTTCTACAGACTACCTCAGAGTTTAAAATAAAAAGGCAAGGTATAAACAAACTAATTAATTTTAAAAATATAAATTTTCACTAAGGGAAAATTATTTTGTTCAGAAGAGTGGAAAGCAACCTAGGGAGAAGATGACATGAATAACCCTGACTTATGAAAAAGAGAAACTGTGCATAATTGGCTGGGAACCCTAAGCTTCCAGAAAGTAGATTATTTTTTAGATCAGAAAGAGGAAGGTAATGATCCCATGAACAGAGGTCCTAAAGGGAATATAAACAAGAATGAATAGATGGAGAAGCTTATAAAACATGGACAACTCAGCCAGGAGCTCTAGTCTCCTCTGACAGGTTTGCCTGACTAGACCACAGCCTTGGCTATCTCTTCATTCTTTCTCATTCCACATCAGGAGTATAAACAAAGCTCTTTAAAAGGGTGGCCTGGGGAACGGAGGTGGCTCAAGCAGTTGAGTGCCTGCTTCCCACGTGGAAGGCCCTGAGTTCAGTCCCCAGTGCCTCCTAAGTACAAAAATAAACAACAAATAACAAAAAACCTACTCGGGGAGCTGATGTGGCTCAGTGGTTGAGCACTGGCTTCCCACATACGAGGTCCCAGGTTCAATCCCCAGCCCGGGTACCTCAAAAAAAAAAAAAAAAAAGGATGTCCCTGAAGCTAGATTCCTTGGCCCACAGAAAGGAAGCTTCCTGATGGCAGGATCATGTCTTGTTCACCATTGTTCCCCCAGGCCTTATCACTGGGCCTGGCAAATGGTAAACACTTAAAACATATTTGTGGATGAATAAAGAAGCCAATGAATGAATGAATTGTTCTTCAGCCTAATGGCCAGATATTGGGGTGGGGAGTATATGGTCACTGACAAGTCTTCCTCGGTCTCATTGAAGGTGCTACTGGGACATGGGCTTGTGAACTGAGCTAGCACTCACCTCAAAAGATAGACAAGCTGACTGCATGGGAGGGCAAAATCATAGTTGAGAGGAATCAGACTGCTCACTGGAACAACAATGTGCATCAACTCCCACAAGCCACAATATCCTTGGGTACAGAAAGTGCTTTACTCATTTATGTATCCCTCCCCCACATGCCTGGCACCTACCCAAATAGACTCTCTGTAAATGTTTGCTGAAATGGCCAGGTAAGAATGTGATCAAGGTGAGCAAATACATATTGCATGTTTACTGTGCTGCAACCACTATTTACATGGAGTATCATTTAATCCTTGAAAGAACCATAAAAGGCTGGCACTATGAGAATGAGTGCACTGAGCACAGGCCAGTAACTGAAACACAAAGTAGTTAAGTCACTTTGTCTACGGTTATGCAGCTAGCAAGTGTTGGGGCCGAGGTTCGGCCAAACAGTCCTAGTCCAGGGTGCACACTCATCAGTACCATGCTGTGATATGTAGGAGTATGGAGTGGAAAATTCAGTGGCCAAATCCAACAGATACCTGAACACCAATGTTCATAGCAGCACTATTCACAACAGCAAAAGGTGGAAACAACCCAGATGTCCATCAGTTGATGAATACATAAACAAAATGTGGTATAGCCATACAATGGAATATATTCAGTCATAAAAAGGAATGAAGTTCTGATACATGTGACAACATGGATGAACCTTAAAGACATCGTGTTGAGTGAAATAAGCCAAACACAAAAGGACAAATATTGAATGATTCCACTCATATTCAATATTTAGAATAAGCATATTTATAGAGACAGCAAATAGATTAGAGTTTACGAGGAGCCAGGAGAAGGAGGAATGGGGAATTATTGCTTAAAAGGTGAAGAGCTTCTGTTTTGGGTGATGAATAAGTTTTAGTAATGGAAGGTAGCCATGGTAATACAACATGATAAAAGTAATTAATACCATTGAATTGAACAACTAAAATGGATTTAATTTTATATTATATATTACTACAAAAAAGAAAAAGAAATAAATAAAAAATCAGCAGCCAATGAGGAGCAAGAATGGAACCAAATGTGGAAAATGGATTGAGAGGTGTGGGTCATATCCAGCATTTCAGGAATGTTTGCTTAGGCATATGGGGGCAAGAAGCATGGAAGGGGGCTTTCCACGTATGCTTAGGGGCACTGTAGAGGCCAGTGCAGCTGGTGAAAGGAGTCATGCCTGGCTGAACCCTTTTAACAATGAGGAAATAAGCCTCAAATCGTATCTAGAGTAAAAACCTAGTAATATCTGCTGGGAGATCATCAGTCCAAGAAGCATTTTTGATAGCACAGCTGTTTAGATCTATGCATTCATTAATTCAGTTAACATTTGCTGAGCTCCTATGACATGATAGGAACTAGAGATAGAAATGAGTTAGTCTCCTTTCTTGTCCTCAAGGAAAAGACATTCTAGAGAATAGACAATCACCACATAGTGAAATGGGTCTGGGTCAGAATGTGAACAGTGAGGGCACAAAGGGTCTTGTGGGACCAGTAAGAGTTAATTGAATGGACAATACTTCCTGAAAGGCATGATAGAAGACTGCATATTGTAAGGCAAGAAGGTGGGGAATTGTAGGACGAATTTGGGGGGTGAGAAGCCAATCAGTATTGGGGGATGCACGTTGAAGGAGCTGGCAGCTAGCGAGGTACATAGAAGCCTGATGATGAGGTACGATAGAGTTTAAACTCTAATTTGAAAACGAGGAAAGTTATTAAAGGATTTTAAACAGAAGCAACATGAAGAGTTTTCATATTTTAGAGGGGTCATGCGACAGAACGATGAGAAAAAGGTCGGCCCGACAGGGACAACTGTTGTTCTGTTTAATCAGGTGAGAAGTGATCAGGCCCTGACTGTGACTGGAAAAAGATGCTTGGTGTGAGTGATATTAGAAGAGAGACTCTGGAAGATTCGGTATGTTGAGTGAGGATGAAGGAAGAGTTCAAGATGTCTCCCAGCTTCTCCAGTGGACTACTGGAAGACTAGTAATACCACTTTTTGAAATAGGAAATTCAGAAGGAGGAGGAGAAGTATCTCAGTTATCTATTACTGTGTAACAAAAAACTTCAAAGCGTAGCATCTTAGACAACAACCATATATTTGCTCATGACTATGCCTAGGACTTAGAAGGTGTGGTAGATTGAATTATGTACCTCCACAAAAGGCCTGCTCTTAATCTTAACCCACGCTTCTGTGGGTATGAACCATTTGTAAACAGGGCCTTTTGAAGATGTTATTTTTAGTTAAGATGTGGCCAACTGAATCAGGGTAGGTCTTAATCCATAGTACTGGAGGCAATAGAAAGAGAAGAAACCAGGAGTCAGAAGTCTGAGAAAGCCACAGGGAGGAGCCAGAAGCCTGAGGTCAGTGGAAACTGGAAGAGCAGCTACAAGAAGAAAGAGCTCACCTTATGTTGAGAGGCAAAGATACAAGCCAAGGAACCCCAAGGATTGCAGCAAGACAGCACCAAAATGCCGCAGACTCTTGGGAGAAAGCATGGCCTTGCTGACACCTTAATTTTGAACTTCTAGCCTCCCAAACTGTGAGCCAATAAATGTTTGCTGTTTTAAACCAATCCATTATGTGGTATTTGCCGAGTAGCCTGGAAAACTAAGGCAGCAAGGATGGCTTGACTTTGCTTCATGTAGCTTTGGCAGGGGTGCTTGGAGTACAGCTGGAGGATTTAAGAATAGCCTCATTCACATGGCTGGCAGTTGGTGCTGCTGCCATTTGGGGGATCAGTTACACCTACTGGCCAGGAGTCTCTGGTCTCATGAGGGCCTTTTCCTTTCCATGTAACTGTTCTGGTTTCCTCCCAGCATGGTGTCTGTGTTTTAAGGAGGAATGTTCCAAGAGGCAAAGAAGGAAACTGTAGATCTCTCAAGGCCTGGACTCAAAAAGTTATGCAGTATTCTGTTTGCTAAAGCCTGTCACAGGGTCAGCCCAGATTCAAGGAGAATGGAAAGTGACCCCACCTCTTGATGGGGGGAGGGGGTGACAGAGAATTTACAGTCAACTCTAATCCACCTTAAGAATATTTGAAGAAAAAAGATAAAAAGTTCAGGTTGGACACTTTGAGTTTGAGGTACCTCCATCAAATGGAGACATCAAGCAGTAGATCATTCAACCTACAGGTCTGTTACCCAGAGGGGAGGACTATCTATGGTAGACATTCAGTAACCACAAATAGTAGTTAAAACCATGGGTTCTATGAGAAGTGTGTGAAGAGGGTGACTGACAGGGGACAAAACTGGAACTCTTAAAACAGTAGATATTTAAAGGTCAAAGAGAGAAGAAGTTGTGGATTATGAAGACTAGGAAGAAAGACCCAGAAAAATAGAAAGAAAAATAGAAGTGAGTAAGGCCACAGAAGCCCAGGAAAGAGTTTGAGAAGGAAGGACTGTTCAATAATTTCCAATGCCATAAAGAGGTCAAGTAATATAAGAAACATGAAAATGGCCACTGTGCTTGACAAAATAAAGGTGTGTAGTGGTGACTTTATGAAGGAATTTCTAACGGAGTGGTGGAAATAGAGTGTAGGATTTTGGATTCAAAGATACAAATGCTGCTGAATGGAGCAAATATGTGTTGCCTGTTATTTAATGTCTTTACAATTCTGTTTTTGTTTTTTTTTTTCAGTGTCGTTTAGATCCCTTTCGATTGCTCAAATACAACATCATCTCTGCATCTAAATTTATAGGCAGCAATTGTCCACTTCTAGTTCAAAGGCACAATGTCATTCCAGGAATTTTTTTGGTATGTGCTTTGAGTTATCTGACCCTTTTAACCAACTGTCATATGTGATGCTTGTATTATCTGAAGACCATTCATAAAGTCAACAGAAGGCTAGGGAGGCAAGGATTGCAAAAATAGCTCAGCTCAAATCACACAACCTTCTCTGGTGACCCTTGACTACAGATCTTCTTATAACTGCAGATCTTCACTGTTGGATTACCCTCACGGTTACCCTAGTGAAGTAAAAGATTAGATACCAAGTTAACGCTGAGGTGCCCAAGTCTTCTGCCTCATGAGTTAATATGGAGATTACTGTGAGAGCTAAGATTTAATTCTCACCTTTAAGAAGCATACATTCTAGTGGAGAAGATAGAGATAAATATCTGTAATATGAGACCGAATAGAATAAATACCATAAGTATGGTAGAGGAAGGCATGACTTTTGTAAA